>MU693619.1:0-20949 GCA_026770625.1 Nicotiana glauca
GGGGGAGGGGGTGGGTGGGTGACAAACCAGTTAATACTTGGATGATATGCTAAGAAAATAAAATCAAGATTATTTGTTCATCCTAACCATATTGGTAATATATTATAATTAAGTAATAAATCCATGTAATAACATATTAACTAATTATATCAAAGTATTAAAAATCTATGTAAAAAAGTAAAAAAACACATAACAAGAGTACAATAATTCTTTTGTTTTCCACAAAAAAATTCCTAAACATATGGTGGCCTGTCCATCTTGCTCATTTAGCAATTAGTAATACAACATGGGCCAATCGCAACGAGCCCTACGCCCCCTTCCCTCCGGCGACTTTGTCACCCTTTAAATATCTTTACCACGGTAAAATTATCTTTAAACCTGATAAATCTTGAAGGCGCAGTAGTAAATTTTATTGCAGTAACAAATTAAAAGCCATTTATTGTATATTACTGTATTCCAGGCTCCCAAAAGAGCCAAATTATGCAAACATCACATTTTTGGTTACATCTGAAAACAGCAATTTCATTTCCATGTTCTTCGGACCATGCTGAGCTCAGTGTTCTGTCCTATTGCACTCCTAACGAAAAAAAAGCTGTGGCATATACACTACGGAGGAAAATTTTATTTTGTGTTTCAACTAATACTAGTTTTATGAGGTATTTTTTTGTATCATAATTTTTTTAATGTATATAATTAATATATTAAATACTTAAAAGAGGGTGAATAGGAAATGGAGAAAAATAAAAATTTTGACTGAAATTTTAAGTTCTCCCCCCCCCCCCCCCAAGGTAAATGGGCATTATCCTATATTGGAAGAGGAAGAAGTTTTTTATGGGTATATAAGCAGTTGCTCTTCTTCTAGCTCTTAAAGAGTTGAGAAGAAAGCAAGCCTCGCGCCGTCGTCGCTCGCTCGGCTACAGCTATGGCTAACATAAATGTTATTAAATATTTATTTTAATAACAGAATATTAATATTAAATCCAATCCGTTTTTTTGGTAATAGAAAAGTAACCACACTATTCAATTTTCCCTCTTTATTGTTGAGTAAATGACCATTTATATAATGGCATTTATGCTGTGGCCGTTTTGCAGAAACAACCATTCTGAAGAGTTGCACCTCTTCAGATTTCAGCCCAACTTTTAGCTATAAATACAACACTATTCTGCTCAGAATTTCACTACGAATTTTTTGAGTTTCTTCTCCTTTCTTCTACATATTTTAACTTCAAAGAAAGCAACAGTAAGTGTGATTTGCTACTGAACTTTGTGTTCGCTGAAACACTGGGGTTTGAAGTACCACTATACCAGTGTATAATTCGTTCTATCCTGGGAGGAAATAATTCATAACCTTGGGTACTAAGAGGGGATTAAATTCCTTAAGGAAACACTGTGAATTCAGTGGGCTCGAATTGATTTTCTGTCATTTTTGTTTATGTTCATTTCTGTTTATATTTATTTATATTTCCAGAATTATTTTACAAATAGAGTATACTAACAAATTATGTGAACCTAGAAGTGTAAGATTGTGGCCCACAAAATTGTGAGAAAAAAAGAAACCCCACACAACTAATGTAAGTTGTATGAGACACACAATAAAACTTCTCCACTACAGAAGTAAACATCTCAATCAATGTAAAAACAAACTCTGATTAATTAATTACATTTCAGTTGTCGCGCAGGATGAAATGATAGAACTAAGCGTGTCTAACGGGTGGGCCGGGCCGGGCCGGGCCCGAATTTTTTTGACCCGTACGGGTCCGGTTCCGGGCCGGTTACGGGTTAGATTTTAACGGGTTTAACGGGTTCGGGTTAATCCGGGTAAAAATTGAACCATAAGGGTTACGGGTTGAGGGGGCCGGGCCGGGCCGGGTTTAGTGTATTTTTAATTTTTTTTTTTTGAAATTTTATATAACTATTGTAAGTTATATTAATACTTTGTATTATTTTAAAGAATACAAGGAAGTTGAGAAAAAACTACACTTATAAATTGCAAGTACTACATTTATTTCAAAATTAAAGTTTGCATTTAAAAAGTAAATTAAAAAAAAATAGTAAAACTAATTTTTCATCCATAATAAATTAATAATACTTCAAAATTTCAAATTAATCTAACAAACTAAAACATTAAGCATAAATACGTCTAATAATTTTAAAAGTGTCTTAAAATCTTAAAATAACACATATATAGCGTATTTTAAAAATAATACTTTACCATCATATTCTATGATTTGAGCATTTATATTTTTATACCCTAAATATATACACTATATGTTAAATTCCAACAATTTTAAATTATGTTAATTAGTATACAATAATTGGTATATTCATGGTATATTTATAATATATTCATGGTATATTTATGTTATATTCACATTCCGGACCGGTCCGGGCCGGGCCGGTTAACCGGTTGAATGACACTATTCATATAACGGGTTTTACCGGGCCGGGTAACCCGTTTCAAAAAATTAAACCGTTCAAACCCAGCCCAGCCCCCCTACCCAGCCCAGCCCAGCCCCCCTTACCGGTCCGGGCCGGTTCCGGGTTCTACCGGTCTGGGCCGGTCCGGAACCGGTCTGACCCAGCCCGTTTAACACCTTTAGATAGAACTAATAATTCATTAATGCAGCCAGTGATAGAGACAGGATCTCCGCGAATGAGTTCAAAAAGAAAAAAGTTAAAAAATATTGGGAATTAAACCTATAACCTTACAAAAGTTTTGAACCACTTGACCACTAAGCTATACGTACTTTTAGATTATGTCAAGAAGATTCAAAACTTAATATATAGAGGTAAAAAATAAATTTTATCTTATATATCCAGCTTAATTTTCAGCGAAGAGGGTCTGCCCTAAAATCCGCCCCTCAATGCACCACTGTCATAGAGACATTTCCAGTACGTAGAAAGCTAAAAAAGAGACTGTTTCAGAGTCTGCCGGCAGTCGCAAATAGCAGAAAACTTTCAGTTGATAAAGAGAAACCTGCTGGTCGATCATCATATTCAAGAAAGTGGAGAAATATATTACATATGTATGACGAGGACTACCAGAAAAAGTGGTGTTACTGCTTAGTAGTATAGTGAAAAGTTAAAGATACTATATGTTGGGCTTAAAAGTTATTAAACACAAAGCAAATCAATCAAAAAGAAATGAAGGATAAATCATAATCGAGAATAATAAATCTTAGGATAATCTTGATAATCGGTTCTTGCAACAATAATGTATATGAGAGAGAGGAAAAGAGATAGTCTTAGAGAGATGATAGAGAGATAATCTTAGAGAGATATGAGAGCAAGAGAACTTATATTTCCAAAATGAATCAATCCCCCTTTTACAAAGCTCAGATCCCCTTTATATAGTAGGGGATCTCTATTTAAATATTAAAAGGTAGAAATAAAGTACATACTATAGAGAGGCCGACGAGATTGTGAATTCGTTTCTCCTATTACCCCTAAGTCGTCCTTCTGTCAGGACTCACATATGTCTAGCGGTCGGTCGTGCTGGCTTAGGGACGTGATCGGTCAAATTGGACCTCATACAGTTAGTCTCTCCGCTCGTCGGGGTCGCAGTGATATGCGTCCTCGATGGACGGAATTAGTACCTCCGTTCAGAAAGAGTTTGACTTTGTCAAAGAATTGTGACGTGACAGGTAGGAGACAATAATCATGACTGTTAGAGCGTCAAAACGAAATGCCTTTCTCCGTATGACATCAGCGTTCGCATGCATCATCATTGCGCGTATTCTTGAGGCAGGAAATCAAAAGCTTTGGCGCTTGGTTTCCCGCGCTGATTCGAAGTCTGCCTCTTTGATTCTGGCGCCACCCAATCCTATAAATAGGGGAAAGGTTTAACCTGATTCGAACTTTGGTCATCTGTAAGAGTATTCCAACCCTTCAGTATATGTTTTTGCATTCTGGTACATTTTTCTTCGATCGAAAATTTCCTTCTTCTTTGTTGTGCTGTGTGCAACACTTTCTCAACTGAGATCATGCCTAAACCTCGCCGAAATGATGAAAGGGTCCCGGCGGCTGCTCCATCGAACGTGCCGCCTCCTTCCGATGGTGGAGAGGTGGAGGAAGAAGTGGATATCAGTCCTCTTACGATGGAAGCACTACTGCCAAAGCATCCTTTGTCTCGAAGCGATTTCAGCAAGGACTCTCCCACTCCGACTCCGGTGCTTTCCGAGTCGCTACAAAATCACTTAGATGATCTCCGCATGAAGTAGGCATACCTGCCCATATAGAGATGGTTCTAGCGGGAAGAGATCACGTAGATGTTCATAGGCCAGGGTACTGCGCCTTTTATGAATACCCCTTTTTGATTGGTTATGGCCTTCCTCTTTTCCGTTTGGTGGAGGAGCTTTGCCGATTCTATAACGTGTGTCCGACTCAATTCACTCCGTACACCCTGAAGGTGCTTTGGCTACTGACCAAGTATGCGGAGTTGGTTGGATGTGAAGTCACGATCCATCATCTCTTACAATTGTTCAGTGCTGGTTATCTAAGAGGGACCATGGTGCATTTAAGAAGTCGTGGTACGAAAGGGTTGGTGGTCAAAAGTGACGACCCAGCGAGTCGCGGATTCTGGCGTAAATATTTTTTCATTAGGACCGAGCATGTGGTCTCTAACCCATCCGGATTCCCAAAGAGGTCGAATTTGAAACATGAGTATTGCGGTTTGTTAAGTTCCTTGTTACTTTTTCCTGTTGCAATTCTAACCTTTGTGTTGCAGTCATGGCTCATCCGCCTCGGCCCGTCGCCAATCTCAGGAGATGGGTTGCGGGCTTGCTTCCCCATGTGGAAGAGACCCGTACGTGGCCTGACTTCATACAGCGCTGTGGCCCCAAAGTCTCTTCATGTAGATTTCTAGTTTTTATCTTGTAAATTTTGCAACCCTGCTCACTTCTTTTCATGGCAACAGGTTGAGGTGCTTCTAGGAAGAGGGCGCCAGTCCCTACTCTCAAGCGATCCGACGTTGCCTCGAATGCTCATGATATACTAATCGAGTCTGTCCGAGAGGGTCTCCTTCCAACTCCTTTACAGGGGGCTACATCTACGACCATGGTTATGGGGGAGTCGGCATCGTTGGCACCGGCCTTGCACCCCGTGGATGAGTCTTTCCATGGCAAGGAATCGTTAGAAAGAAAACGGAGGAGGCTTGAGAAGGGCAATGGGGTGGCCACCAAAGCCAGAGGAAGTAGGGCACCTCGAATGACGCACAAACCTGCATTTATGGCCGACGCCATTCTATCTGGGAGGTCGGATCAACAGAGGAGTGCCACTCCCGGTACTAGTTTCGTGCGTGCCGTTGGGGGGGAGGGCGGGTCATCGACCAACATCGAAGGACCTGGCGAGGAAGCTGAGAAGTCGGACTCTGACATTGCCCAGGAGGATGTAGATGAGTTTGTGGGTGGTATTACCCATGTGGAGATGACAACGGATGGGTCCAACTGTCATATTATGATTCCGGGGGCTTGCAACTTGTTGCTAAACAGTGAGCAGGTTGCTTCGGCCCTTACCCTGATTGTGCCGCCCCTGAGGGCAAGAGAGTCAGTACTGTGAATGATGCGAAGCTGTCACGAAGGGTTGTCGACATGGATTTACAGGTAATCCTTATTCCCTTTCTCTCTTCCGCATATTGTAAGACTGACCCGAGGCGTGCTTATTTTTGCTTTTCTTTTTAGACCCTCGTTTGGAGGTGGAGAGGGGATGCCGTGAACAAAAAAGGACGGCCTTCTACAAAAACATTCTAAAGAAGTATTGAAAATACCGCTCTAAGCACCGAGCGATGGTTGAACAGGGGAAGTTCCAGTTGGAGTACAGGGGGTTGAGCTGGAAGAGACGGATAGTGAGCTGATGAAGGTCATGGCCAGTAACAGTGAGTTGGAGGAGCTCCTTATGGAGAAAGATGACGAGCTCGAACTGAGTCGTGGGGTGGCGGCAGAGAACGTTGACCTGCAGTGGAGGGTGGCGGAACTGACCACCGAGTTCGACGCCAGGATGGAGGAGATCAGTGGGCTTTCTCAGACTTCCTTATCTCGTCCCTTGCCTGGTCAGAGTACGCGTCGTAGTGCGCATGAGATGTGGATTTTTGCAGAGGCTAAAATCGACGTGTATAGAGAGCTTCGTGCTGAGTGTCGGGCGATGGTGGAGGAAGTTTAGGCATGGTGAAACGGGCTCCTACTGCTCGTAAAACTTATGGGTATTACCCCAACTCTCCCTATGGGGAGGGTCTTGCTTCTGAAGATGTCAATCGCCTCGACTCAGGTTCTTGGTATAATGACATTTATCTCCCAGGGGGTGACGAGTAGTTACAAATTTGTATAATGTATAATTTTTGGCTTGTGGAATGTATTGGAGCCCGTCTGTGGGGGCACATGTAAATATATTTTTGCTGAAATATAAATTTTACTTTTGCTGCTTTGTCCATTTGTTGCCTTCCCCTTCTTGGTTTTTTTTATAATGCTTAGCCTCCGTAGAGGTTGCTTTTGTTGTTCGTTAAAAAGATCGTGTTGTGGTTCGAGCGAGGTCGAACTGACATTGATGGTCTTGGCCAGTAGGATGTTGCTTCGACTGTCGTCGACGAGTATCCGTCGTAGTTCGAACGAGGTCGAATCGATGTCGATGGCCTTGGCCACTAGGATGTTGCTTTGACTGTCGTCGAAGTAGTATCCGTCGTGATTGGAACGAGGTCGAACTGATATCGATGGCCTTGGCCATTAGGATATTTCTTCGACTGTCATCGAAGTAGTATGCGTCATGGTTCAAACGAGGTCAAACTGATGTCGATGGCCTTGTCCATTAGGTTATTGCTTCGATTATCGTTGAAGTAGTATCCGTCATGGTTCGAACGAGGTCGAACTGATGTCGATGGCCTTAGACATTAGGATGTTGCTTCGACTGTCCTCGAAGTAGTGTCCATCGTGGTTCAAACAAGGTCAAACTGATGTCGATGGCCTTAGCCATTAGGATGTTTCTTCGACTGTGGTCGAAGTAGTATCTGTCGCGGTTCGAGCGAGGTCGAGCTGATGTCGATGCCTTCGCCATTAGGATGTTGCTTCGACTGTCGTCGACATAGTATCCATCGTAGAATGGAGATTAACTCTTGTTCGTGTAATGGAGATTAACTCTTGTTCGTGCAATGGAGATTTCCGCTCGTACAATGGAGGATTTTGTTTAATCAATGGAGATTTCTGTTCATTCAATGGAGATTTCTGTTCATTCAATGGAGAATTCCGTTCATTCAACAGAGAATTCTATACATACAATGGAGACCTGTTCATACAATGGAGAATAACTAGTGTTTCCCCTTTATTATATTGGTCTAGAGACCGTGTCGACTAGCCGATATGATAAATGTGCGTTCTGATGCCACCAGGTATGCCCTTTGCTGCCTCGTCAAAAACCTCCCCGAGAAAAACCAATTGGGACAAAAATCGGGTCAAGGAAACAGAGTACGACTTAGGAGATGCCTTTCAGAAGTGGAAGTATTTGAGGTGGGCGACGTTCCAATTGTTTTGGAGTGGTTTTCCCTCCATTATTTCTAGTTGGAACACTCATTTGTTCGCCGTTGCTATGATTTTGTATAGTCCGTCCCAGTTGGTCCCTAACTTCCCTCCATTCGGGTCTTTCAATGCCAGTGTTTTGGCTTTGAGAACGTAGTCACCAACTTTGAGCGATCTTACTTTGGCTCTCTTGTTGTAGTATCTTTCTGCCTGCTTGGGCTGTCATTCTTATATGGGCTATGTCTCTTCGTTCTTTAGCTTTGTCTAGATCTTGCAACCTACTTTCGTCGTTGTGTGCCCCACTGGTATGGGAATATCTCAGGCGTGGTTCCCCGACCTCGACGGGTATGACTGCATCGGTCCCGTTGACCAGTGAGTACGGTGTTTCTCCCGTGCTGGACTTGGGCGTAGTTCGGTATGCCCATAATATTTCAGGTAGTAATTCGGGTCATAGACCTTTAGCTTCCTCAAGCTTCTTTTTAAATATGTTCAATATTATTTTGTTGGAATATTTGGCTTGGCCGTTAGCGGTTGGATGATACAGAGTAGAGAGTATCCACTTGATGTGCCATTTCTCGAAGAACTTAGTTGATTTCCTACCGACGAACTGGGGGCCATTGTCACAGCTGATTTCTTTGGGGATGCCGAAACGCCATATGATATTTTTCCATATAAAGGCGATGACATCTTGCTCGCGTATCTATGCGTACGCACCTGCTTCCACCCACTTGGAAAAATAGTCAGTTAAAACTAAAAGAAAGCGTACCTTTCCTCGTCCTACTGACAAAGGGATGATTATATCCATTCCCCACTTTATGAAGGTCCATGGCGAGGTGACTGAATGGAGAAGCTCCCCCGCTTGGTGTATCATGGGGGCGTACTATTGGCACTATTCGCATCTTCGGATATAATCTGCTACCTCTTTTTTCCTGGTAGGCTAGTAATAACCGGCGCGGATGAGGCATCGGACAAGGGCGCAGTTTCCTGTATGGGCGCCGCAATGGCCCCCGTGCAACTCTTCTAATACTTGTCTTGTTTGATGCGGCTTAAGGCACTTATCGAGGGGACCAACAAACGTTCTCTTGTAGTGGTCATGATTTATCAGGCTGTATTGGGCAGCTTGCACTCGGAGCTTCTTGGCTTCTTTTTTGTTGCGTGGGAGTGTTCCGTCCTGTAGATAGGATACAAAGCGGTTGCAACAGTCCCAAGTGAAGTTTAAAGAGAATAGCTCGACGTGATCGACGGCTAAATGGAGGAGGATAACTATATATTCTTTGTTGATATTCTTGTTGACCGCGGCTAGCTTGGCTAGGCTATTTGCCTCGACATTCTGTGCCCTGGGATTTGCTCAAAGCGACATTCGTCGAACTCGGGCATCAACTTATGGATTTCTGATTGGTATTTTTGTAGCCTTTGCTCTTTGATTTGGTAAGTCTTGGTGACTTGATTCACGACGAGTTGAGAGTCACAGTGGAGGATGAGTTGATGGGCCCCGTATTTGATGGCTAATTTCATACCTGCAATTACAGCCTCATACTCGGCCTCGTTGTTAGTCATCTCGGGGCATCATATGGACTGGCGAATTACTTCACCCGTGGTGACTTCAAGGGCGAGTCCCAGTCCTGATCCTGAAGCATTCGTAGCGCCGTCAGTGTAGAGGGTCCAGAGGTCAGTGTCGGCAGAGGTGCGGAGGGCCTCTTGTTCACCTCTGGCAATATCCCCTCACTGAAGTCGGTGACAAAGTCGGCAAGTACCTGCGACTTGATGACAGTTCTTGGATGGTAGGTTATGTCATGCTCGCTGAGCTCTATGGCCCATTTGGCGAGCCTACTCGAGAGTTCAGGTTTATGTAAGATGCTCCTTAGGGGGAAGGTTGTTATTACTTTTATGGGATAACATTAAAAATAGGGTCTAAGCTTTCGTGAAGCTATGACCAGTGGAAGGCTAGTTTTTCGAGGTGTGGATACCTCACCTCGGCATCTATTAAAGTCTTGCTGATATAATAAATAGGGGATTGAGTACCTTTGTTTTCACGGACTAAGACAGTGCTGATAGCGACTTTAGATACAGCCAGGTACACAAGTAGACACTCGCTCGGGTTTACTTTGACGAGCAGTGGCGCAAAGATAGATATGATTTTAATTTCTTTAGGGCCTCGATGCATTCCTCGTTCTATTGTAGCCCATGATCTTTCTTCAGCACACTGAAGAACTTATGGCATCTGTCAGAGGACCGTGAGATGAACCTTGATAAGGAGACTATTCGCTCCGTCAGTTTCTATACCGGCTTCTTGATGTTCAGAACCTCAGGTATTGTGTCTATGGCCTTGATCTGGTCTGGGCTGATTTCGATACCTTTTTGTGATACGAGAAAGCCTAGAAATTTTCCCAAGGCCACGCCGAAGGCGCATTTTTCTGGGTTCAACTTTATCCCGTACTTCCTTAGTATCTCGATGGCTTCTTTCAAATGATCGATATGGTCCTCCTTCCTTGCCGATTTTACTAACATGTAGTCGATATAAACCTCCATTGTCTTGTCGAGGTATTCCTTGAACATCTTGGTAACCAACCTTTGGTATGTTGCTCCCACGTTTTTTAGTCCGAAGGGCATCACTTTATAGTAGTACGTCACTTGGTGGGTGATGAAATTTGTCTTTTCTTGGTCCTCCTCGGCCATTAGGATTTGATTATAGCCGGAGTAGGCGTCCAAGAAACTTAGCAGTTCATGCCCTGCTGTTGCGTCGATCAACTGGTCGACTTGGGGCAATAGGAAAGAATCTTTTGGGCATGCTTTGTTCAGATCGATGAAGTCTATGCACATTCTCTATTTCCCATTTTTCTTTTTAACCATGACCACATTGGCGACCCATTGGGGGTGTTTCTATTCTCTGATGGAAACGTTGGCTAGTAATTTGTCTACTTCTTCACTGACTACCTCATTGATTGCGACGTTGAATTTCCTCCTCATCTGTCGTACGGGCGGATAAAGTGGGTCGACGTTCAGCTTGTGAGTGGCGATATCTTTCGGGATCCCCGACATATCTGAATGAGAGAAGGCAAATAGATCTGCATGGTTAGTTAAGAATTCATGGTAATTAGCTGGGTCGAAGAGGTTGTGCCCGATATAGGATTTCTTTGTATTGTCAGAATCGTCCAGGTGGACCGGGTCGAGGTTCTCGACTATTGCTTTGCAAGCTTCTACAACATCTGGGTCCCTAATAGCCTCTGCCGATTGTTTGATTTTAGTTCCCGACATGGCTGATTGCTATGCTTCCGCGCTTGCTCCCTTCAATTATTTAGTATGCGTATAGTCTTGGGTGATTCGGTAGCATTCCTGGGCTGTACGTGGCTCGCCTCAAACGCTGAATATTCCTCATGGGGTGGGAAATTTGATTACTTGATAGAAACTCGAGGGAACGGCTCACATGGCATGTATCCATGGATGCCCTATGATGGCATTGTAAGTCATTTCCTGATTCATAACGTGGAATGTGGTTTCCAACGTGACTCCCCCTGCCAAGACTTGGAGTGATATCTCTCCGGAGGTTCGTTCCACTGCATTGTTAAAACCCATTAGTGTTATGCAACGCGATATTATCTTATCTTTGAGCCTCATTTGCATGAGAACTCTTGGGTGGATAATACACGTGCCGCTTTCGTCGTCTACTATGATTCTTTTCACATCAATATCAGCAATTCGTAAAGTTATAACTAAAGCATCGTAGTGAGGGAAAGAAAAACTATCGGTATCAGAATTATCAAAGGTGATACTGTCTTCGAAGTCATCATACCGTTCGTGAGCGATTGTACGCTTCAACTTATGTGTGGTGGTGAACTTTACATGATTGATCGCTGAGTCGTCGCCGCCACCGACAATCATCTGTATGGTGCATGCTAGAGAAGGTGGTTTTGGTGGTCCTTGGGATTGGTCGCGTCCTCTGGCGAAATTAGCCCTTCCTTTATCGCTGAGCAGCTCTTTCAGGTATCCCTGATTCAGCATTCTGACCACCTCCTGTCGTAGACCTATGCAATCTTCGGTCTTGTGTCCTCTTTCCTGATGGAATTCGCATAGGACGTTCCACCTCCTTGCACTAGGGTCTGATTTCATTTTTTGTGGACACTGCACCTTCGTGCCCAGCTTCTCCAGTTCTTACACTCTTTCTGAAGGGGAGACACAAAAGTTATGAGCAGATAGTAATGGGGGCATACCTCTTTCTTTTCGAAGCGGGGTGACATGTCGTGTCACGACATCTGGATGCCTCAGAGGAGGCGAATTGGTAGTTTTGACGTAGGGCTGATGCCTTTCTCTGTTGAAGCGTGGGAGTTGTTCCTGTCACCCGTCGTTGCGTCGATCCCTCCTCACCAGTGATTGTACTAACGTTAGTCGTTGGGTTGGAACATTAAGATCGTCTTCATCCACTCTTACTTCGGCGCAGTAGGCATTATGAATCTCTTCCCACGTGGTCGGGGGGATACTTCATGAGTCTGTTGAGCAGCTTCTTAGTTGATTTTGACCCGTCTCTATTCAACCCGTTTTGGAAAGCTGCGACCGCCATTCCTTCTGATACATTTGGCAGTTACATTCTTACCCCTGTTGAATCGGGCCAGGAAGTCCCAGAGTCTTTTACCTGTTGTTTGCCTGATGGCGAAGATATCATTGTCCCTAGCTTCGGCCTTCTTTGCTCCTGCATGAGCGGTGGAAAATTTGTCTGCCATCTCTTCGAACGTTTATATCGATCTAGCTGGTAGTTGAGAGTACCACGTTAACGCCCTTCCTATCAAAGTTTCACCAACTATTTTAGCAACACGGATGGCACTTGTTCTTTCGATAAGTCATTGCCTTTTACAGCGGTTACATAATGGATCAGATGGTCTTTCGGATCCGTAGTTTCGTCGTATATTTTCAAGTATGTGGCATCTTGAAGGTTTTTGGGATTGGGTGAGGAGCAGCTTCCTCACTATATGGTGCTCGACAAACCTTCCCACATCGCGTTTTTGCAGTAGTATAGGGGCGCCAAGTATCTTGTCCACCCTTTCCTGGGCTCTTTCATTTGATCACGAAGCACTTTATTCTCCTTCTCCATTTCTTCCGTTTTATTAAGGATGGTTGTAAGTGCACCATCGCTTGCGGTGGTAACGGTGTGGGCGTTACTCGTTCGTACAACGCTGGCCTCACCGGCGGCAACAACGATTTCTGCCATTGACGAATCTTTGGTATTTCCTTGAGGGGGTTTCTCGAGCATGTTGCTTAGAGTGCTCGTCAACCATTCCTCTAGCAACTTTTTGACTACTGGGGGTGTTTCCTTTGCCGCAGGCGTAGAAGCCCCTCTTTCATGCAAGATCGCTAGATCTTCGAGTGAAGAGGGTGAGATCTCCCTCTCTGGTACATTACTTGGTGTTACATTCGCGGTATTTTCTCTACCGGCTTCGTTGAGGGAGCGTAGGAGGTTACTTGAGACGTCTGCTATCATTTTCAAACTTGCTTCTTTTTCTGCCATTGTTGGTTTTTATGGAGTATGAAGGACAGTGATTGTTGTTTTCGATATCCTAGGTGTGAACTATGATTTCGACTACCAAAATTCCCACAGACGGTGCCAAATTGTTTGATTCAAAAGTTATTAAACACTTTTTAAACAAATCAATCAAAAAGAAATGAAAGGGTAAATCGTAATCGAAAATAATAAACCCTAGGATGATCTTGATAATCGGTTCTTGCAACAATAATGTATATGAGAGAGAGGAAAAGAGATAATCTTAGAGATATGAGAGATAATCTTAGAGAGATGTGAGAGCAAGAGAACTTATATTTCCAAAATGAATCAATCCCTCTTTTATAAAGCTCAGATCCCCTTTATATATTAGGGAATCTCTTTTTAAATATTAAAAGGCAGAAATAAGGGGCCGACGAGATTGTGAAGTCGTTTCTCCTATTACCCCTAAGTCGTCTTTCTGTCAGGACTCACATATGTCCAGTGGTCGGTCGTGCTGGCTTAGGGACGTGATCGGTCAAATTCGACCTCATATACTAAAATTGTAACAAAATGCATGATAGAATTTGATTATGACTCCTTATCTTACTAGTTTTTGGTTTAGCAATATTTTCCATTTTCGAACTTTGTAAAGTTGATGAGGTCCACTTTTAAGGGAATAAAACAACGGATAAGGATTAAAGATGTCTCTAAACTATTTGAAAAGGTTTAAAAATACCCTTCATCCATTTATTGAGCTAAAAATATCCCTTCATCCACCTTTTTGATTCTTAAAACATTTAATCTATTAGAAAGACCCATCCATATCTACCTATTTTAGGACTAACTCTCCCAAACACTAACCCAACCTGAATAAAAAAATTCAACTTAAAAAAAGGACGCCCCCTCCCATCTAACTCCGAGTTAGATGGACGTATGGCAGCATCATTTTGCCTTACTATTTTGCATTCGCCTAAGGAGGCTAGAATCATATTTTGAAGCGTGAAATGCGTGTTAACAGAGGGGAGAAAATTGCGTGTGCAGATGACTTCACAAAATCCAATCATAACTACTACTCGTACTTGATATGTCAAATTGCAATCGTTTAACCAGAAATGTTCAACCCCAAAACACCAAATCCACAAAAAATTCTGTTATTCATCGCCTAATAGTAAAGGAAGATCAGGTCTGCTCACAACGTCAAATATTGAAATTCATCAACCAAAACACAGTTCACATTGCAACTATAGTTCTTCAAATGAATCGGAGTACCAGAGCGCACATTGGATAAACCAACAAAAGGATAACATCATAAAGAAAAAAGAACGCACCAAAATAATCCCAACAAAAGAAGAAGCACTAAAATTTCATCAATTTTCCATTAGACATGCAGTTATAGTAGAGATTACAGATTGCATTATATTTGTAGTAGCTAAGTAGCAATGTTTTCTTCTTGAGAATGTAAAACACAAACCTACTGCATTTCAAGTTCTGTAGAAACCTCCCACCTTAGCAATCCCCTCATCACCACGAGAGATTTTCCATGCGCAAATCACAAACATGACAATGTGGAGGATAGCAAGCCCAAAAGTAATGACAAACCCGACCACAATAACAACTTTGATGGGCACATGATCATAGTCATTTTTCTAGTAATTAACCGCAGGATTCATAGAACCATTGATCGAAGCCAAGGGTGACTCTAGGGTAAGGCATGCGAAACACTTGCCTTAGGCCCCCAAATATTTAAGACACCCAAAATATATAATTTATTTATTAGTCAATAAAAAATTTCAAATTTTATATTTTTTAAAATTTGGTAGAGAGATTTGAATGAGTTACTCCCTTCGGTTGTCTTTTTTTTTTGTTTGTTTTTACACATATTAAGAAATTCTTCTTTTAATATTAATTAGAAATAAAATTGACTATATTGATATTTATTATCTCTTCACATTTTTTTTTAATATTGGACATAATTTCATTTTGGAATTTGGGATGTAATGATTAGCAACTCCCAGAACCGAAGCAACCAGCAGATTTCATTGAAAACTTTGTGAGCATCAAATATTATTTCAAATTTTCAGCAAGAAATCTCAATTTGTCATGTAATTTCAATTTAAAAACGTCAGCAAACCATAAAATGGAGCTCAAATTTTTTAACATTTACTCTCCAATTCTTTATTTAAAAAAAAAATAATTAACATGAATTATAGGAGATGAAATGATCATCATATTTTATAACAAGTACTATGTGGACTACTAGAGAAGTGAAACGACAATAAAATATGAATGAATCCAATTGCATTGGAAAATAAATATAACACATACTTCAACACTATCTATTTCAAGGCAATATTGAAAAAACAAATAGTTAATTCACTCTTGAAATTTGGAAAAATCAAATATTTTGGACCACAAAAAAAAGGGCCAAAAAAACAAATAAAGGGGCGGATGGTGTAATATGATAAATCTTTTCTGTTGTTAAATTAAATAATATATTTACCTTTTTATCAATTTTACTTTTCTTATACGAGAAGAGGAACCCTGGCGTATCTGGTAAAGTTACTGCCATGTGACTAGGAGGTCAAGGGTTCGAGACGTGAAAACGGCCTCTTGTAGAAATACAGGGTGAGACTTCGCACAATAGATCCTTGTCGTCCGGCCCTTCCCCGGACCCCGCGCATAATGGGAGCTTAATGCAGCGGACTGCCTTTTTTTTTTTTACTTTTCTTCGATGTATCCTTTTTCTTTTCATGTTTCTCACGATTTTACTTTTTAATTTTAACTCAAATTCTCTAAATTAACTTTTCCTTTTGGCACATTAATATGTCAAAAAGCAAGTTCTTTCGTGTCTCTTTTTTAACTAAGAAACTTTCCAGGCAAGTGACCCATGCTAAAAAAAAAATCGATGAGTAATGCTGTTATATTTTGCGTTTTCGTACATTAAAGTTTCGTCGTAAGTTAATCGACATAAGCTTAGAATGAGATTATTTTTGAGGTTATATGTGATTCTGGACTGAGTATGGAATCGGGCTGCTGGCCACAGTGGTATTATATTGATATTGATATGAGTCCGAGAGCCTAGTTGATGCCACGAGATGGCTTATATTGTGCTTGGATCGTAAGGGACCCCTCCCGGAGTCTGCACACCCCCAGTGAGCGCCGTCGACGATAAATAAATAGAGCGGGCTGCATGCCGCAGCGGGTACTAGAGAGTACCGGACTATGTGTTGCATTTCATATTTGACTATCATTTGCTTACTTATCTGTTGTAGTATTTCCATAATTGTTTTCATTGGTTTAGTGGTTTTATACTACTTGATTTAAAATGTTGTATTTATAGAATTACCTTGGGCCTATTAAGAATTTTTTATTCTCAGCCTTTGTTTATGTTTATTACTCACTGGGTCGGAGTACTCATATTACTCCCTGCACCTTACGTGCAGATCCAGGTACATCTGAGGCTGAGTGAGGACTTCTCTACCGAGCAGCTTATCTGGGAGTATCAAGGTAGCTGCATGACGTCCGCAGTCCTAATCTTCCCTTCTATCTCATTGTTTCATTTTCGTATTTCTTTAGAACGATATGTAGTAGGTTGATACCGGATTCTTCTGGCTGTGTAGGTGTTTTATATTTGGGATTCCGCATGTTTCACTCCGGATAAACAAATAAAAGAAAATGAGTTTCGTTGAAGGTTGTCAATTATGGATAAAATACGGTCCAAGCTATAATACCCGGTATTTATGGATTAGTGCCATACAAGGTGTCACGTGACAATGATAGTAAGGTTTATAAAAAATATTAAAAGTGATTAATATTTTAAGTAAATTAAGATATTACCTAATTATATTGGTAATGGGTTAATTATTGATTTGAGTGGGAAATTAACAAATCAATTAGAAATTGGTGAATAATTATTGGGTGGGAACATCACCCCCAATGTCCCGACCCAAATTCTATTTTAGGTCGTGATGGCGCATGTTGTTACGACCCAAATTCTATTTTAGGACGTGATGGCGCCCAACACCGTTGTTAAGCAAGCCAACAATGATCAACTAGTGAATTCTCATTTTGAATAATTAGTAAGTGATAGCATCTCCTTATTTGATAAAAATTAATGGAAACAATAAATACGAATCGTAATCATGTAAGTAAACCAAAATCATAAGTCTACTAGTGTGTGTGCCAAGATTTGGTGTCACAAGTATGTGGGCAATCTAGTAGAATAAACAAAACCATACTATCCTACTGTCTGAAAAGAAATAGACAGGAAAATAAAGACATAAGAGAGACTCCAGCTGCTGCAGAACGACTCAAAAAGGAAGCTCACCGAAAAGTCTCAAGCCAGGAAATCAAGTCTATGCGATAGACTGATGACCAGATGCATCTGCCTCAAATCCTGTACAATCAAGTATAGAAGTATAGCGTGAGTACATCAAAAAATATATACCAGTAAATATCGCGTCTAACTTCGAAGAAGTAGTGACGTGGGGTCGACTCCGACACATACTAAGGCCAAAAATATAATAATATGAAGTTCAAATTGTAAATCATGATGTATGTAGATAACAACAAGCTCAAAACAAAAATGATAATTGGAAAATCCTTCCATCAAGTTTAAGAAGTCAAGGCACTTTCTTCAATTAAAATAAGTGACCTTTCGAGCAACAAATCATACGAACTATATAGAGAGTTCCAGTTCTATTATCACACACAAATACAACCGAGGACATTTGGACCAATCCAACATATAAGCAAAATGTGTAATTACGAGGGTCGGACGACGCGAAAAAAAGATGCATTAACATGCCGAAGCGAACGACCTGCTCCCACGAGAGTAGTGGAACTAGTCACCCTGCATATGGAATATACTTGCGATGTGGTTAAATATAAATATAACGTAATTTTCCTCAATTCTTTCAAAATAATATTTTACTTGAAACCTTTAAATTCTTCAAAACTTCAACTTCGTTCCATTCAAAGCAAATCAACAAATATATTTAGATAATGGCTCCCACAAAACATGGAATAAGCCTAGAACTACCCGGACATAACAATAAAAGTAGCTACGTATGGACTCTCATCACTTCGTGCGTACGTAGCCCCCATAATTAATCATATATTAATTAAGTTCAGCTATGGGAAAATTTCCATCGTACAATGTTAAAAAAGAGACTTACCTCGTCTCAAGCCTACTCTCCAATTCAAGAACGCGCCTAAATCTACAAATTTGATGCTGAACAACTTGAAACTAGTCAAACATTATACAAACTAATCAATTTATGCTCAAAAGTTCACAATTCCTCCATTTACGTGATTATCCAACCTAAATTGCAAGATTTCTAAAATTTACCCCAGGCCCACATGCTCGGATTTCAGAAATTTTTAAAAGGAAGTTGTTACCCATAACCTTAGGAACATAAATATATGATTTCTATGAAATTCCATAACAAATTTCGTGGTTAAATCTCATTTTTAGCAAAACCCTAGATTTCACCTAAACTCATGATTTTCACTAATTTACATGTTATAATCTACCCATAAACTATGTATTTAACTCACATTATGCAGAATTTACTCATCTCAAGATGCTAAGTCGAAATCCCCTCTTTCAGATCTCCCCAATCGCCCAAATGCGTAAAGAATGGGAGAAAAATGCCTAACTCTCGTATTTAATGAAGTGCACTGCCCCAGCGATTTTCGCGCCTGCGTTCCCACTTTTGCGGATGAGGGTCCGCTTCTACGGAGTTGGGATGGGCCAGCTGGGGCCATACCTGCAGACGGATACCCGCTTCTGTGGTAAAAGGGCTGCATCTTTGAAACCTCGGCTCCTCTCCATGGGCTGCATCTGCGAGGCTCGAACCGCACCTGCTGGAGCTTCAGCTCTTGCTCAAAGTTTCAACTTAGTTTTAGCCTTGTCCGATTGATGCTCTGGGGGCCCCGGGACCCTGCCCGAATATACCAAAAAGTTTGCAATTATAAAACGGACTCGATCGAACCCTCAGAATGCTCGAAACAACATTAAAACTAAGAATCACACCCTAAACCCAATTGAATCAAACTTATGAACTTCAAGCTCTTCAATCTACTTCCAATGCGCCGAAATGTAGTTATTCTACTCGGAATGACACTAATTTTCCATGCCAGTCTTAACTGACATTATAGAACTATTCCTGGTCTCGAAATCTCGATTGGACCTCGATATCACCAAAACTATCTCTAAACCAAATTTAAAGCACTTCAAAGTTTTTCAAGAACCAATTTTCACTATTAGGCGCCAAAACGCTCTGGGTCATCCAAACCCAATCCGAACATATGCCCAAGTGTGAAATCATCATAAAAACTTATTAGAACTATCAAATCCTGATTCCGAGGTTGTTTACTCAAAATGTTGACCATAGTCAAACTTGGCCCTTTATGTTGAACCAGGTGTTCTGATTTCAACTCAAACTCTGCCAAATCTTGAACCAACCATCCCCACAAGTCATTAATCAGTAAAAATAAGTACGAGGAGTATTATTTAGGGGAACGAGGTCCTAGAAGGATAAACAACCAGTTGGGTCATTACACCCAACATGGAAGCAAAGAGTCTATTTATTAAGACCAAACAATGACTCCTTGGCTTAGGTGGCTTGGTGGTACATTTAGGGGAGGTTGGAAAAGTGATCCTTATCAGGTGGGGCCCACAACCCTAATGATAAAATTCCTATCTAATTCAGTAAAGGGAGATGCTTATATATACAAAGTAACAGATGAAGCTACAACAAAATTCATACAAGACTAGATAATATAATAGCGATGGGATTTGCAATTCTAAGAGAGCCCGATATAACCTTTCATGATTATCATATGGATTTTCCCCACTTAGATCTCACCGTTTTGTATTTTGTCACGATTGACATGTGTTAGAGGGATTGTCAAGAGAATCAACTTAGGTATGTTGAAGTTATCCCTTCTTTTCTTTTGGCATGATCCCTATAATACAAATGAAATGAGCAAACACACAACTTTCATAAATGCCTCTATTCCTAGAAGCAATAGGGGTGCCTATGTTCTTGATTTCCCATGTGTCTTATTATATCTTCTGTTCATGGGTCTTAGAAAATTACATAGTTGATAAAGTTTATCCGAAGGCATATTGATCTTATGATATTCCGAGAAATCTTAAAACTTAATTCTTATGCATTTTATTCACTTATACATGTATATTGACCCATGACCATATGGTGTTATATATGCATATATTATATATATATGGGATATGGGAAAAGGTTACGGTATTATATATGCACTGCCACCTGATCAGTTGGTATACATTGATGATTTCACCCACAGGCCGAGATGATATGACGGGATACTCTTAGAGGCTTGATGATGTTATGTACACATATACCTATACATGATACGATATTTATACGCACATTCATGACTTTAGAAATATTTCAGGATTCACAAAGTTATTTAGACTTACAGGCGGATTCCTTTACTCCATATTTCTTTTATGTCTTTTATGTACTGATTTTCATACCTTACATACTCGTTACATTATTCGTACTGATGCACATATTTCTTGGGGCCTGTGTTTCATGCCCACAGGTGCAGGTAGACAAGCTGCCAGACCCTCTTTTTTGGATCCTTGATCAGTGAGAGTTGGTGTGTTTCACTTGATTCAGAGCTGTTATTAGTTTCTGTACACTATTTTTGTATGTAGATATGGTTACGACGGGGCTCAGTCCCACCTTTATAAAGTTGTACACTCTATTTGAGGTCTGTAGACAAGCATGTGTAGTTGGATAGTATGTGTCCTTGTCGGCTTATTATTTTGGATATATAGTTGTCTATAGCACCCTTGTCGGCTCGCCCTACTATTTTTCGCATATATAGTTTTCAGTGATGCCTAAGTCCTATATATATATATATATATATATATATATATATATATATATATATATATATATATATATATATATATATATGTATTTT
>MU693619.1:21350-87865 GCA_026770625.1 Nicotiana glauca
ATATATATATATATATATATATATATATATATATACGTCTTTTGGACATATTTTCCTCACATATTCATGTGATTCAACAGTTTATTGACAGATGTTATTCATGACCTACCCTTAATTCATGTCTAGATATTAGATGCATGCTTAAGGGCGTTTGACAGGTAGGACTTAGGCACTCGTCATAGCCCATCAGTTTGGGTCGTGACAAAAGTGGTATCAGAGCAGTTCTGTGTTAGGGTTGTCTACAGACCGTTTTTAGTAGAGTCTTAGTTATGAGTGTGTTGTGCACCATATTTGTAAACATGAGGCTACTGGACATATAGCATATTGTCCCCCCTTCTTATCTTAGATCGTGCGATATAAGACCTCACTTGCCTAATGATGTATTATGTTTTCAGTGATGCCTAGGAAGGCTACAACCACCCAAAAGGGCAAGTCCGTGGCTGATGAGACTACTAGTCGAGCGCCACAAGTTACCAGGGCTTGGGAAAAGTCTCATAGTGAGGTTCCATATGAGACTTCACATACCCCGCCCTCTTTAAGAGCTCCGCGGGCACCAGCTCCAGCACCCACCCTTATACATCTATCTCTTCAGCCAGGTGCACCGGGTCAAGAGATGAGATATGTTATTCAGCTATTAATTCAATTAGTAGCCACACAGGCTTGACGTCAGGAGGTAGCTATTGGTTATGCAGATAAGTCCATCAGTGTGAGGGTTCGTGATTTCATTAATTTGGACCCTCCGGTATTCACTGGAGCAGATCCAAACGAAGACTCTTAGGTATTTATCTATAGGATGCAAAGGACTTTGAGGGTAATGAAGGTCACTGTGACTGAGTCAGTTGAGCTGGTTTCCTATAGACTTCAAGATGTTGAAGTTAATTAGAAAGAGTCTTGGGAGTTATCCAGAGGTGAGGATGCGCCTCAGCGGTATGACAGGAGTTTACAGAGGCTTTTCTTCGTCATTATATACCACCAGAGCTTAGACGGGCCAGAGTTGATAGGTTCTTGACCCTTCGATAGGGTAACATGAGTGTTCGAGAGTACAGCCTTCAATTTGATTCGTTGGCTAGGTATGCTCCCACTATTATATCTAAGATAGAGGATCAGATTCACCGATTCGTGATGGGGTTGGAGCCGCACCTGCTTAACGACTGTATTTCGTCTCACTTCAGCCAGGCCTGGATATTTCTTGTATTCAGGCATACACTCAAGGGGTATAAGAGCGTAAGAAGAAGAAGAGGGCTGATAGGAGCATGATAAAGACCAGAGTAAGAAAAAGAGATATGTGGGTCTTTCTGGTGAGTTTCGAGGTGGTCAGAGACAACAATACTCGAGGTATCTAGCCCAGCCATCGGCTAGCACCACCCCATCAGTTTGCCGGTAAGAGATTTGATCATTCCACATATTCAGGGCCTAGTCAGAATTCCAGGGCCTCAAGTTCTCAGTATAGGGATGAGTCAAGTCAGATAAGGCTGCCCATGCCACAATGTGCTCAGTGTGGTAAGAAGCATGACAGGAAGTGCCTTATGGGGTTGGGTGTTTGTTATAATTGTGGTTATCCAAGTCATGTTATGAGAGATTGTCCGACGAGAGGTGGTGCAAGAATAGTTCATCCAGTAAGATTTGTAGCTAGTTCGTCATCATTAGTATGCCCCTTTGGGAAAAGTTTATAAGCACCAATCGGTCGTGGTAGAGGTAGAGGTGGAGCATCTAGTTCGACCAATCCTCAGAACCGCATTTATGCATTAGAGGTCGTGTCACGACCCTAAACCCAGACCCAGTCGTGATGGAGCCTCTCGTGAAGACAAGGCCAACCGACACATTTCCAATTCAAAGTTAGACAACTAAACAAAAATAAAACAGGCTAAAACATGATTCAATAATACTAAGTAGCAGATAATATCATAATAGTGCGGAAGTACAACCCAAACACAACCCAAACCAGGGTGTCACTAGTCATGAGCATCTACTAATGTCTAAATACAACTGACAAACTCTGAAACATACTAAGTACAAACTAATAAAATAAGGAGGGAGAAAAAGCAGTGCTGCGAACGCCGGCAGCTACCTTGCTAAACTCCGATGACTCTGCCTCCGATAAACCAATATTTGCTACCGGGTTTAGAAAATTATCAGTATTTGCACACAAGGTGCAGAGAGTAAAGTGAGTACTCCGACTCAGTGAGTAATAATCATAAATAAAGACTGAGTGATAAGAAATCATGAAAAGTGCATCAACATGCTGTATAGAAGTAGTACAAAACCAGTAAGAAAACAATGAAGCTGTGAAATCTCTTAAAGCATCTTAGCTCAGTTTAAAACTTCTTCAAAAATGGCTTTTCAACAATTAAGAAATTGAATGCAAAACAACTAGAACAGATAAGCATAGAGAATCTGCCCCTTGGGCGCAGTTACACAACTAAACAGGTAAATGATAGGTAATTAAATAGATAAACACATAAAGGTTCGCCCCTCGGGCACAATGTCACAAATACGCCCCTCAGCAATATCTCATAATAGTACCAGCCCCTTGGGCAATCACACAAAACGATACCAGCCTCGGGCTATATCGCATATCACAATGGGTACCCCCGCTCACTAGGGGTGTGCAGAATCCTGGAGTGGCCCCTTACGGCCCAAGCAGAATATCAAGCCATCTCGTTGCATCATAAATAGGTCCTTGACCTCATATAAATATCAAGCCACCTCATGGCTTACAATCTCAGGCCCTCGGCCTCATAATCAAAATTAGTGTATCAACGATGCGGCGTGCAACCCGACCCAAAAGATATCCTCAGAACATAGGCCCTCGGCCTTACTCAGTCAAAAATCACTTAAGCCTCTTGGGAAACAGTAAAAGAGTATTTCTCAGCCCAAAACATCATTTAAATATTATTTGAGTATTAAAACTGAGTGAACATGGTTGAGTTTTGAAAACAGTGGAAAATAACCTGACTGAGTTCAAATGTGAAGTCAAAACAGCAAGGAAGTATCAACAAAAATCACCAAAGGGTTCAAATAATTGGCACGAAGCCAAAATATGGCATTCAACCCAAATAATGATGATAGAAAATAGATTTCAGGAAAATACATGGAAAAATCATCAATCAGGACAGACCAAGTCATAGTCCCCAATAGTGCACGACCCCACCCTCATCATCAAGCTTGTGCGTCACCTCAATATAGAACCACGATGTGCATTCCAGGGTTTCAAACCCTCAAAACATTATTTACAATCATTACTCACCTCGATCTGGTCCAAACTCTAGCTCGCGTTACCTTTGCCCTCATGAATCGACCTTCGGATGCTCCAAATCTAGTCATAATCAGTACATAATCATTAAAATATGCTAAGGGAACGAAGCCCACTCGAAAATATCCAATTCACATAAAAAATCCCAAAATTGTTCAAACTCGACCCCCGGGCCCACGTCTTGGAATCCGATAAATTTATCATCAATGGAATCCTTATCCTCTCACGAGTTCATTCATATCAAATTTACCAAAATCCGACATTATATGGTCACTGAGATTTTAAAAATTTACTCTCCAATTATCAAGCCCTAGTTCTTCACTTTTCTTCCTTAATTTCCATTAATACCATGATTAAACAATGGAAAAATGACCATAAACATGATTAATGAGGCTTAGGGAACTTACCCAACTGATTCCCTTCGATTCTCCCTTGAATTCACTGTCCTAGCTCGCTTCTCGTCTTAAAAAATGTAGAACTTAGCAAAATTTCACGAAGGAACATTATATACTTTCTGACCTAGGTATTTCTTCACCTGCGGTCCCATTACTGCTTTTGCGGTTCCGCTTCTATGAATATTC
Organism: Nicotiana glauca; assembly: GCA_026770625.1. Taxonomy (NCBI): domain Eukaryota; kingdom Viridiplantae; phylum Streptophyta; class Magnoliopsida; order Solanales; family Solanaceae; genus Nicotiana; species Nicotiana glauca. Next base: position 25,185 of record MU693619.1, read on the forward strand.
CACCGCATCAGCGGTCTTCATTAAAATGATAAATCTCCGCATGTGTGGTTAAACACTCACACCTGCGCTACCGCAGGTGCACCCACGATACCGCTTCTGCAGTTCCTGAAGGACTTCACATTGGCCTCATCTGTGGCTACTTTACGCATCTGCGAACATCGCACCTGCGACCTCCCTACCGCATGTGCAGTTATGATAGAACCAAAAGCTTCAACTGCAACTTAAATTCCAAATTCTTCCGTCAACCATCCGAAATCACCCTGAGGCCCCCGGGATGCCAACCAAAAGTACAAACATATCCCAATACCTTATTCGAACTCATTCCAATCTTCAAAATACCTCAAATAACATCAAATCAACCAAAAGACATCGGATTCAAGCCAAACTTTCTAAATCTTCCAAATTTTGCTTTTGATAAAAAATCCAACCAAACCATGTCTGAATGACCTGAAATTTTGCACACACATCCCAAATGAAACAATGAAACTACTACAACTTCCGAAATTTCATTCCGAACTCTGTATCCAAATCTCACCTATCAACCGGAAAATGCCAAAATCTCAATTTCATCAATTCAAGCCTAAAACTTCCATGGACTTCCAAAATGTATTCTCATCACGCTCTTAAATCCAAAATCACCTAATAGAGCTAAACAAATCATAAAAATCCCGATCCGAGATCATATACGAACAAGTCAAATCTTGGTCAAACCTTTCAAATTTCAAGCTTTAAACTGCGAACTAATCTTCCAAATTCATTCTGATTTCCCTGAAAACCAAAACCAACAATTTATATGAGTTATAACACATCGTACGGGGAAAGTCATGCCCAGGAACTGACGAGCAAAGTGCAAAAGCTCAAAACAATTAGTTGGGTCGTTACATCCTCTCCTACTTTAACATACGTTAGTCCTCGAATGTGTATAGAGTTGTTCCAAAAGCCAACCAATCGCTAAATAAACTTACCATGCATATACTCGGGGGTGATCCCACGTCACCGTATCTCATATACGTTCGATACATATTCTAACTAAAATTTCACAATCCAATCTAGCCCATAACCTTAGAACCACATTTTTACTTCGGAAATCATCCACAAAATCAGAGTCTCACATCTGTACTCTGAATAAGCCCGAACAAGCTAACAACCCATATCTTCAACCTCAGGTGCCATTACATGATATACCAAATAACTCAAACACTCGTAGAGATAACTTCTAATCACAACAGTTGTGCACAACAACAAAATACTGGTAGAAAACCTCTTATCCACTAAAGTCTCATTACAACCCTTCGGTATACTGCCAATGATAAATGAAACACACAATAAACCATAGCTATTCCTCAACTCAACCATTCATGAAGCCACTTCTCCCTTGGCAAAGACCATAGAAAATTTCCGAGTCAAACATCGATATTATCCTTCCAACACGCTGAATCGAATCTGTTGTATTCATTAAAGATCCCAACGATCTTATCTAATCCAACACAACTACTCTGGCAACTTGAAACCTCATTACAGACTAAAGCCACAACTTGCACAATACGCGCACCAATAAGCAACAGTTCGAACATACTCAAATCATGAAAATAACTCAATTGACAGAGCTGTACCTCAAGCTCACCATGCTCGAAATCGACAACCATGCGCAATTTGATGTCTGGAATCAAAGAAAATTATCATACCCACGGTGTAGCAGATAACATACACCACACATACCCAAAAGGACATAATCGATACGCCAGTTACCGAGAAATACCCAATTACTTTTCCCGCTCGACTTCCACTATGAAACCTTAATAGAACCGCACCATATGTGCCTATAACCAACAAATCATTACACATCGCAACGCAGAAAGGTAAATAATAGATCTCCCAAGATTACTAATAAGCTCAATAACACTCGAATCAACACATCCCTCAACAATACAATTCGGAGCCAACCAAGCCGACTCAAGTAGAACACACATCCACATTGGCCTACCGACAGACCCCTTATTAAGGAAACCCTGGAACTGCTCCCTCAACTCCTTTAACTCTGTCGGTGCCATACGATATGGTGCCCGATATCAAATTAATACCGAAGTCAACAACCTTGCCCAGTGACATGCCCGGGCAAAAGAAACACATTCGAAATGTCCCTCACCACCGAAACTGAATCAATATGAGGAGCCTCTGCACTGACATCCATCACGATAGCCCAAATAAGAAAGACAATACTTCCCAGCCGTCCGTTGGTCTTCAAAATATGAAACCACTCTACAAGAACATGATCCGTTGAACCTCGCCACTAAATCCGTGGAATTCCCGGCATAGCCAACAGCGTCGCCTTAGCACAATAGTCCAGAATAACACAACACGGAGACAACCAGTCTACACCTAACATCACATCCAAAATCTTACATACAAAGCTGCAAAAGATCCACTCGAGTCTCCAGACTCGATAGTCACAACACAGTGCCGATACACACGACCCGCAATCACAACATAACCTGAATATGAGAACTTCTGGTCTCCGACTCCATATAGCACATGAATTACCATAACTGATCCCAGTTCCGCCGTCCGAATACATACCATGTCTTTAATACCTAATCATTCCACGAGAGATACTCAAACATTCTCTTGTGCCTCCAAGCAAACTCAGATATCAACAACCGGTCTACAAGAAAGTGTCGCAATACTGTGAGCACGTAATTTTTGCCGCGCTTAAATTACTCCTATAGAATTCATTAAAAGTAGAATTTTTCTTTTAGTATTTGAATTTTTAAGAATTAACTGCATGATTTTGTGTTTTATTTGTATTTTTGTGTGCGTTATTAATAATAATTCGTAAAAAATATACAATTACTATATGAACATTTAGGATTGAATTTTTACATTTTTTTAGGATTAATTAGTAAGTAGGATTGTACGAAAATACCAAAAAGTATCATAAAGAATTTTTGATTCATTTGGCTTGATTTTTAATTTTGTTGTTTTAGGTTTGTTAATTTCTTAAGTTGATATTGGATTAATTGTGTCCTAATTAGGTGTTATGGATTAATTATGAGGTTTATTTTTTGTGTTAGACTTAAAACAAGAAAAAGAAAGAAAAGAAAGAATAAATAAAATTAAAAAGAAATATTTTTCAAAGACTTAAATAGGCTGATTGGTTCATTTGGGACATTGTTCAAATAAATAACGCCAGCCCAAATTAAAGCCCCCCAAACCCACTTCAAAATGGCCCAGATCCTCCTCCTAACCAGTCCAAACGACCATGTCTTTGAGGCCAATAAAATGACGTAGTATAGGAGGGATACTACGTCGTTTTGAACTAATGAATGTAAAATTAAATCCATGCCATCCATCCCCTATAATCCAATGGCCACAATTTAGTCTTAGGTTTTAATAAATTTTTAATAAAAATGTCCTAAAATAAAAAAAAACTAGAGACCAACAGCTTCTTCCTCGTACCGTCCATCTCAGCCACCCTCCGCCATGGATCGCCGCCGGAAATCGCCTTACGGCGGCGGTGGTTCTCTGATGGCCATTAAATTTACACCAAGGCTCCGCCTCGTCCTCCTCATGCCTATGCCACCATTGGCTTTTCTCGAAAGTCACTGGAATTCCTCGAATATACCAAACCCTAGGTGCCGCCACCACCGTGCACGACGGTGCCGTCACCCAAAACTTACCAAATTCACACCCCACACTCCCCTCACACTCATTTACCTATACCCCTAAACTATTTTCCCCATATCCAACCAGAACTTGTAAAATTTTAGATCTAGGGTTATGAGAGACTGTTGGATTTTTTTAAAGACTGTGAAGTGCCGATTTGAACTTCTAAATAACATTATATGCTTGTTCTTACCAAGAGTAAACATATAATATTATTTGGGGGCTCAATTTGAATTCAACTCATCGAAGAATAAAATCAGTAAGTTTTTGTTTGATTCTGTTTTGATTTTATTCTTGGTTCAATATTTGTTTCATTCTGCTCCTATAATTATTTTTAGCTTTTAGTTTAATTTTGTTTGATTTGTTTAATCCTGTCTTGGTAATTTTAGGTATTAGTTTAATTTTCGTTTTGAATCTGTCTTGGTACATGTTTTGTTTCAATTTAGTGTTCATTGCTATAGTCTTTAATTCTTTATTATCTGTTTTAGTCGATTCTGTTTAGGCATTGTTTGATTTCAATTTTTCAATGTTTGATTTGTTAGTTTTAATTAGTTTAATTTATTTTAATTTAGTTTAGTTTAGTTTAATAAGTAATTGTTATTAGTAATTCCTTAGTTCAGTATTTGGTTTTAATTAGTTGTTAGGCTTAGTTTTGTTTGTTTGGATATAGCTGATTAGTACATTTGTTTTGTTAACTAGGGTTAATTTTGATCAAAGTAATAGGGTTGGATTAATTGACATAAAGTTGGTAATTTCCGGAGAGTTCAGGGGTAATCTAGGTATTTAGGATTGGGTAGGAATGTTGTAGTTGGAGCTAGAATCTTCTAGGATCTTCTAAAACAGGGCGTTAATTGAAATACCAAAACTTAGGGTAGTAACTTGAGAAACAAGTCAAAAATGAGGGACTAATTAATAAATAGCTGAAAATAAAAGAGGGGAAAAAGGGGTAAGTGAAATCTGGAAGCTTCCCCTAAATTTTTACCTATAAAAGGGAACCCGCCTGCCTTCTTTAACAAGTTTAGCACCTGAAAATTCTCCAAAAAAGTTATAGATCTGAAAATTCCCCCTAAAAAACTTCACAAGCTCGAACCTCTGAAAAAATTTGAAAAAACCAAAATCCAAAACTGTAGTTCTAACATCTAAAAAATTCTTCCCTTAGATTAGATCATTAGCTCCTTAAAAACCAAAAATATAACACAAAACTCCCGGAAAACACTATTCCATTGAAATTTTTAGGTCAATTTCGAGCTCCAATGGTTGATTTGCATCTTCTAGCTTAGGATCTGATTTGCTGAAGTTTTCTGAAGTCTCCTGGTTTAATTTTGGGTGTGTTTGGTTTCAATCGAGGCTGTTTTGAGTTATTTCCTTGGTTGCTATTCATCTCTCCTTATTCCTGGGTCATAGTGATACCATTTTTGGCTTTCAATTGATCTTCTTGTTGTGTTGCTGCTGGTTTATCATTGTTGATCCTATTTGCTATTGCTGATCCCTCATCATTTTTCATATTTCGATTCCAGGTACCTTTCCTCAACCCAGGTGTTCTGGAAATGTAAATCATATGTATGAACCAGCTTTGGAATTAAAGTACAAAGAGTTACTTAGTTTTCACATGAGTTTTCCTATAATTGCTGTTAGCTTTAATACTTAGCCATGATATTCATTTGAACAAATACCTACTTATATTAATGATGACTGTTTTGTATAATCAAGACTATTTTGGACTATTTTTTAGACTGTTTCGAATTGTGTTAAATTTCGGAAGGATAAAGTGCATTGTTCAGTGATAGTAGATTCTCATTGGTTGAAGTTGACTGCTTAATTTTTCGTGTTTGAATTCAATAATAGATATAGTACGTACATAAGTCTATTAGCTTAGGTGTTAGATTTAAATTTGAGTTTCAGCCTATTGAATCACATTATAGCCGAACAAGGTGACCGCCAGCGTTCGCGGCACCAGATTTCTTCTTTTGATTCTAAATTTTTAATCCATGTATTACGGGCCTTGTAGTTGACTTAAAAATCCTTCTAGATGCTCGTGACTTGTGACACCCTAGTTGGGATGTATGGGTGACTTATGATAGTTTTATTAATGTTTTAGATAAGTAATTATTAAAGAGGTATTGATGTCTTTTGGCTGACCTTGTCTTCACGAGAGGCGCCATCACGACCGGGTTTGGGAATTGGGTCGTGACACATCAAGGTCATTTCATTTTCCACTTGGGCCCCTTTGAACAGGCCCACGATCTGATGGACCCTCATCCAAACTCCATTGAAATTCGTTATTTTGGAATTGGTTTAGAGGCCTTAATTCATAAGTTTGACATAATATTGATTTGGGCTTCTTAAGCTAGGTAGCACATTTGAACTAAGGGTTTTTTCCTCTTGTTTAGATGTGGACTTGAGTTTGAGGGCCCGAATTCCTTAATTAACAATTAGGCCCTTTTCGAGACAAATTCAATAGAAAATCATAGTTTGCTTTTAGGATGGCCTTTTTAAAATAACAACGAGGTGCACTACGCCAAATAAAACTCATAAATTGTGTGGTCCTCTTTAAATGTTTATATTAAAATACGTAGAATTCGGGACGTGCCATTTAGCGAATTATCATGGCCTCCCGCAAAGTTAATAACACGTTAGTCACTTTAGACGTGCTTTTTAATAATTTTACCTTCCTAAATTCGGGTGTGCATTTCATGCGACCCAAATCCAAATCCCAAAACGTTGAATAAAATGTGTCGAGGATCCGGGTGCATTTCATGTGACGTGATCCAAAAATATATTTTAAATGACGTTCAATTTCTTAAAAATTTAATTAAAAGCGGTAAATAATTCTAAAATTGCACTATAGGATGACATGTATTAAAATCACTTTTAGCCAATTATAATAGTTTAAGCGACCGTGCTAGAATCACGGGATCCGGGTGTGCCTAACACCTTCCCTTGGGTCAACAGAATTCCTTATTCAGAATTTCTGGTTCGTAGACTCCAACTGGGAAGTCAAAAATTTTCCTCAATGTGGGATTCAAATTAAACCGGTGACTTGGAACACCAAAAGCCAAATCTATCCCAAGTGGCGACTCTAAATAAATAAATAATTCCATTTTGAATAATGTCACTTAAATTGAAAAAATTCCCTTATACACTATCCTCCGGGGTAGGTGTGTAAGAAAGGAGGTGTGATAGCTCTGGCGACTCTGCTGGGGACACGAGCCCAGAATTTCTATTCAGGGTTCAAGAATTCGAGCTTAGAATAATTGTTATATTTAGCTTTATCTGATTTTCCTACATGTTCCATACTATATGTGCTAAATGCTTTACCGCTTTGATATTTGCTGAACTGTATATATAGACTGCTACGAACCCTTCCTCTCTCTAAGTCTTCTACATCATGGAGAAGGGTGCACTTCGTGTAGCTTCTCTTCTGTTTAGAGTCTTCTCCCATTTAGAACGAGGTTTTGATAAGTTGCTAAGCCGACGGAGCTTCTGTATCCCCGGTACGCTAGCCCACCCCCCCGGCTCGAGTTGTCCGCTCGGGTAAGCCAGGTCTAGACTAATAAACCTAGAGTTTAAACCTAGAAGAACAAAATCTCATGTTGGATCCCTAGTAGGAACGTTTGTTTGCATCATGTGTATTTGACTTAGGGGACTCAACACAGGGTTGGGTCCGTCTAGGACAGGTGAACTAAAATGAAAAAGCCCATCCTGATGCATCTTACATGCTACTTGCGCATTTATTTGCCCGGCTTTGCATGTTGACCGGCTTGTATATAATGAGAGAAAATTGAGAAAAATAGCAGTGTTAGGACTAAGTGAGGGTAACCATTTGTTTGAAGAAACTAATGCTGCCGAATTTTTAAAAAAAATATTTGAAAATGAAAGATTGTTGTTCAAAAATATACATTTGATTTTGACCACTTTGCCCGAACTACGCTGGTTTAATTCTCATCGGTTGTGAGATACGTAGGCAACCCTCATCGGGTCTAACCTCCCTTTTTCAAAGTATCCAAAAAATGTCAAAATGTTTAATTTTCATCATAAATAAGTCGGGTGATGTCATTCTTGTTAAAATAAGCCGAATGTCCCCAAAAGGGCGCCGGAAGGCTGTTTTTGCAAGAACAGCCATCCTGAGTCATTTTTAAATGGTTTGCGGGCACAACCTTAAAATCTTCCTCCCAGAAGTGTTGAAAGACCGTATTTGCAAAATCAAGTCTTTGTTTTCTAAATAAAGAATTTTTTGCAAAAATAGCCATTTTTCTCTGTTAGGTCAAAATAAGTCATTAAATTCCCTTTAAATAAATGTGAAGGATGAATCCAAGTAGCATTGAAACCTTCTCAGTCCTGAGTGAGATCCCTTTGAAGCTCCACATGTGGTGGAATGATTTGGGCAAAGGTAGCAGAGAAACAGTGGTCAAGGTTTTGGGTGGTCTCGTTGATTTGTTGAACATCAAACCAAGAACGGATATTATTGAGGCACTGATACCATTCTGGGACCCAACCCATAATGTATTCTGGCTCTCCAACTTTGAGCTTACACCTACACTATAGGAGATTACACGATATGCGGGTCTCAACGGGAACCTCATGAGTAGATACCCATTGGCACCGAGACAGGTGACCCTTCACAGATTCTTGGACTTGTTGAGCATCAGTCGGGACATTCAAGATCCGCATCTAGAAGAAGGATGTTGCACACTGCATTTCTTATACCACCGATATGGCAACCCGAAAGGTTTTGAGGAGCCCAACACAGGTTTGACACATGCCGGGAACAAAGATAAATGGGAGGCCCGGCAGGGATTGACATTCCTTATAGTTTTTCTAGGGGTCGTGGTCTGTCCACGAAAAGATGGTCACATAGACATCGGCCTTGTAGGAATGTTGGATGTTGAAATAAAGAAGTCTAATAGCACAGTGGTTCCCTTGATTGTGGCGGAACTGTACCGAGCTTTAACCATGTGCCGAGAGGGTGTAAAATTCTTTCAAGGTTGCAATCCGTTACTACAGCTATAGATACAGGAGCACCTTTGTCATCGCACAGGGTATATGAATTATGGTTTAACTGGGCTGAGTTGTATTGCGAAGTTTTGAACCAGGGTAACAGGTATTGAGTTCCGCGAGGGCACTGAGGCTTGGTTGTCATGCTTGATATCTTTGACTGCGGATAAAGTTGAATGTGCTTTTGGATGGCTTCCTACTACTGAGGTTGTGTACACATCGGCAGAAGTACCTTATATTCTTTTGATGGGCATCTGAAGCATCCAACCTTACGCTCCCTACTGAGTCCTGAGGCAACTAGGAAGATTCCAAGTTGTTCACAATAATGAAGACTTGAGCGGACAGATCATTGAGTTAGGCCCAAAAGCTGCACTCCCGGAAGGAAAAATCCAACAAATATGGAATGAGTGCAGGTACCTTGAGCCTAAGACTATAGTACGGGATCGGGCCAGAGGCGAAGTGGATCCCAAATACTTAACCTGGTTTGGCAAAAGATTTCAAATCCCTGAGAGACCCGCCAAAAGGCCACATGTACAACAATTCACCGACGAGGCCGAGGTGTAGTGGGATTGGCTAGCCAAGGAAAGGGAATACCGAGCGAGAATAGGGAAGTTGAAGCAACAGGTCCGAGATCTTCAATTTGAAAAGAGTGTGCAAGCCACAGCGGATGAAGGTGATAAAAAAAATTGGCCCAAGAGAATGAAGCTCTCAAGCCTAAAATTCAACAAATGAAAATAGCTGCCAAAAATCAAGAAAGAAGTCGGTCTGATGAGAGGTTGATAAAAGGACTGAAGAAGCAAGTCATAGAATGCCAGGAAGAATTGGAGAAATCTGAAGGGAACATGGCAAAACTTCGGGCCCAGTGGGCAAAGAAGATAGGAGAAAGAGCCCAGTTTGTACAACAAATGAAAAGAAATTATGAGGGAACCATTGCTAATATGAAGAGAAAAATGAACACCCTTGAAGATAAGGCAGCCTGGCAGGACAAAGAGTTTCAGGCTGAGAGGGAACAATGATATGGGCTAATCACCGAGATGGAGAAGGAAATACAACTGTTGCAAGACCATCACTTCCATGACTCCCAGGTATTAGAGGGTCGTAACCAACAGATAGGCTGACTACTCCAAGAAAAGGGCCGGATCAGGGAAAGAATTAGAGGCATTGCAAATTATATTATTATGAAATGTCAAGACGGTGAACGAATGGGTCGTGCCACTTTATTTGCTTCAGTGATGCTATTTGTTCGTCAGTTTATGAATGATTTGGAGCAGTTGCAAAGAGGTCATGCACGTAGGCCCGCGACGATGCCGAATGATGCCCCGCGGGCCCTAGGATTTGAAGCTTTGATGTATTCCTAGTTATCGAGTCTGTGTTTTGTTTTTGAGTCTGTTTTGTAATTTTCTTTTTAAGAAAAACAAATAGTCTAGTATCTTTTGTAATCAGAGTTTTATTAATGAAAAATTAAAAAATCCCAGAAACGGTTTCCTTATTTTCGCATTTATTTGCAAGAACTACGCTTGGTCTGATTCATACGGGGTCATGATACGTAGGCAATCTCCATAAGATTCGACCGTAACCCTAAAAAAAGAAAAAAAGAGAGAAATACGAGGGAAGCAAATAAAAGGAAATCAAGAGAGGAAAAGAAATGCAAAAGGAGAAAATAAGGACTCGAGAGAAAAACCACGACAAAAGAAAAAGGAAAAGCAGAAAATGAAAAACAGAGGGAAAAGAAAAAAAAGAGAGAAACAAAAAGAGAAAGAAAAATAAGGAAAAACAAAAGAAAAAGCCGGGATGACACATGCAACCGTGGCAAACATATAGACACTTATTTAACTGTATAGGTGCATCACACCCCAATGTGCGGTTACCTATCTGTTACTTGTTTCAAACTAACCGTTGTTATCAAAATCCAGCTTAGGTATTTAGAAACGGTGGTTGGTTTTGGGCAAGCTGGCATCGCATCGATATTTCACCAAATCAAAAGGAAGTACATAGATATCATCTGAAATGACTTTGCCACCAGTTCTCATCACTGAAGACAGCCCCATCTCAGGGATCCTGGCCTCCGAGTTTGCCACAGCGAAAGAAAATCGAAAATTACGCCTCCGAGTAATGGAGATGTGGGATGCATAGACCAATGTCAGGGAGCCTCCAAGTTCTATCCCTGGCTTTCCTGAACTATTCCCAAGAACCGGGGGCACTTCTAACATCCCTATCAGTCACCTGAATACCCCGTGTGCTCACTTTATAGGAACACCTTTTGAGGTACGCCCCCAGGTGTTCACATTAGGAGCAGCTCCCAATATTTTTACTGTTCCACCATGCTCCGCCACCACACAACCTTCACTGCCAAGGCCCGCTTTTGATTCCTCGGCCTTCACCTTCCAAAATCCCATATTTCAAGCAGATCCTCCTCAATATCCCTCATACACTTACCCTCAGCCACAACCATTTGAGCTTACACCAGGGCAAGACAAGATGAGATGGCGAAAAGAATGAGGAGCCTTTAGCAGAGCTTAAAGAATATGCAAGGCTTAAGCGGGCAGAAAAGTTTTCTTATACTGATTTGTGCATGTTCCCTCACGTGCACCTGCCCATGGGATTTAAAATGCCAAAGTTCGAAAAGTATGATGGGCATGGCGACCCTATTGCTCACCTGAAAAAGTATTGTAATCAGTTGTGTGGGGCCGGTGGAAAAGAAGAATTGTTGATGGCGTACTTCGGAGAAAGCTTGGTAGGCATTGCCTCGGAGTGGTAAATGGACCAAGACGTCTCACGATGGCACATTTGGGATGATCTTGCCAGAGATTTTGTAAGGCAGTTTCAATATAACATCGATATCGCGCCAGACAGGAACTCCTTAGAAAATTTGAATAAGAAGCCCTCAGAAAGTATCAGGGAATATGCTATTAAGTGGCGCGAACATACATCGAGGGTGAAACTTCCCATGGATGAAGTAGAAACGCACTGTCTTCCTCCAGGCCTAAGAAGCAGATTACTTCCAGAACATATTGCCGGCCATGGGCAAACCTTTTGTAGAGGCAATTAAAATCGGGGAAATGGTAGAAAATGGTCTGAAAACGGGTAGAATCTTGAGCCAGTCGGCCATCAGAGCAACCTCATAAGCCATCCAAGGCGGGTCGGGAGGAATGGCCAAAGCTAATAAGAAAGAAGAAACGGTTATGGCAGCCTTAAGGGAAAGAAGACACCGGGCTCCTAAACCCATGTTTTCTGAGAGAAACTCTCAACACTGCTACCCTCATCCTGACATGGCTTATGCTCCACAACCATATGCGGTCATGAACGCTCAACCCTTTGGCCGACCGCAGCTACATGCCAATAGAAATCAACCTCCATTCCCAAGAAATCAGCCTCCCCACCAGAACCACTATAATCCTTGACCTCCGTAAAATAACTTCCGTCCTCGGGAACTACCCAGGAGACCAAACTTTACCCCAATTGGTGAATCTTACTCTAGTCTATTCCCGAAACTTGTCCAAACGGGTTTGCTGCAGCCGGTCCCTCAGAACAGACAAAATGCTGCATCGCCTGCCTACAGAGCTGGTGTCAGGTGTGCATACCATTTAGGGGCAGAAGGCTATCATACAAATTAATATTGGACTCTGAAACAAGCGGTGGAGAACTTAATAGAGCAAGTGAAAATTGTGTTGAGGGATGAGGATGTCCCAAATATGACCAATAATCTGCTGCCCGCTCACAACAACGGACCAGTAATCGGGATGATTTGTAAAGATAGGGAGTTTGATCTAGCCTTAAAAGCTATAATTGCTATCGTTGATACGGAAAGAAAGCCAAAGGTGGCCTCCAAGCAAGAGGAAGGGGAAAAAAATAGCAAAATCACCGAGACTGAACCAGAAAAGAAAACTGATTTGAAAAAAGGAACACAAATGTACATACCCAAGCAAGCCTTTGTGGTGCAGGGCACAATAAAACCACTTCGGTTGAGTGAGCCAGTGGTTATTGGACGCGTACCACGGAAGCCTATGACAAGCCCTGCTGCGGTACCATGAATTATCATCAGACGGTGGGTACGTACAAGGTTAAAGAGATCTTGGGAGAGCTGCTAGAAAACCCCCCTGTTGAGAAATATTCAAATGTAGAGGAGGTAAACAATGCCACCCAAAGGCGTTTCCCGCCTAAGAAGCCTGTGAGTGCTGAGGAAGCAGAAGTGTTCTTTCAAAAAATGAAAATGGCCGATTATGAGGTGATATATTTGTATGAAACTTTTGTCAAGCCTAAGTACAGTAAATAGGAAGATGATGAGGTTTTCATCGCTGAATAAATTGAGGAAAAACGTAGGGCAATGAGGAAAATTCTCTACGAAACCCACACGGTTCAGCCAGGAGAGGGCACTAGCACCGCTGAGGTGTTATACCTGGGACCAAGCGCCAATCTTCAAAACTGGAAGGCTACGCCATTCCCGATCAGGCAGGAGTCTCGGTAGACTCGTCCTGGTACTTTTTCTGCATCCCGTGTTATTCCAGGGTGTAACTCGGATGTTTCCTGTAGTTTCTTGTCTTTAAATTCCCGAAAGTGAACCCTGTTATCTTAAAAATTCCAAGAAATGAAATCAATATTTCATCGTTCATTTTTCTTTATTCTTTCTGAGTTTGCTATTTTTTCTCCTTCATTTCTTCTCTTTAGCCCTAATAATCCAGCTTTAAATAACATGACATGCTTATGGACTTCATGCTTAGATCCCAAAACACTGTCAGATTTTCGAAATAATGAATCAAGAGTCGAAATGCAAAGAAGGTAACCTTGAGGAAATAAAATAAAGAATTGGAACAATTGAAGGAAAATTGGTTCGCGGGTTGGAAAGGTCCATACATTACAACAAAAGAGTGTGCTGTACTCATGGCACATCCGGGCAGTTGTACCAACCAAGAATGGCCCGCGCTTACAGCAAGAAGGTGCGTCCCAGGAATTTTGAAGTGGGACAACTCGTGTTAAGACGCATTCTCCCTCATCACCAGGAAGAAAAGGGAAAATTTTCTCATAATTGGAAGGGGTCATACATCATCCGAAAAATATTGCCGAGAGGAGCATTGTATTTGGGACATATCAAAGGAAATCATCCCGAAACAGCCGTGAGTGCAGATACAGTAAAGAGGTACTATGTCTAGACCTTCTACGACGATGACTTTGCGCAGTTGAGATGGCGAAGGCTTTTCTTCCCGCTATCCAAACATTATCAACCCTTCGCAAACCCGTTTGAGCCAACTACTCTTCTTTGGCTACCTTTTTGGAACCTGGAAGTATTATCGGAAAAAAAAGAAGAAAAGAAAAAAATAAAATATGGTGAAAAGAGAAAAAGGAAAAATAAAGAAAAAGAAAATATGATGAAAGAAAAAAAAGAGAAAAAAGAAAAGAAAAGAAAATATGATGAAAAGAAAAAGAAAAAAAAACAGGAAAAAAAAAACAAAAACAAGCAAAACAAGAACAAAAACAAATGTTTTTTTCCTGACCGACGTTTGACTTGATTCTGAAAGGATACGTAGGCAGCCTCTCTCTGGGGTTTAGTCACACCAAAAAAAAAATTCCAATTCCCCCCAAAAGTTGAAACTGGGGCAGATGATATAATGGTTCGGCCATGAGTCCGCCAAAATGGTTCCAAAGTTGTACTTCCATCCAAAATTCTTTTTACCCAAAGTCCTTGTTCCAGTCCTTCCAATCAATTGGCTAAGGCGGGGAAGTGAAAGACATCATTGTTGGAATCTGATTCAATTCAAATTGAGAGAAAATAAAATGAGAGAGTCTTATCGGTGAAAACCTTCAGGCGCTTTAAGGTGACAGTGAGTAGAGAAATTAAAAAAGAGAGAGTCCGCTTAGTGAAAACTCGTAAACAGCACTATCGGGCGACGGTGAGAAGAGAAATGAGAGAGGTCGATTAGCAAAAATCCGCAAAGGGCGTTGTCGGCCGAAGAGTAAACATCTCATCACTAAAAGAGTCCTGGCAAAGGTCTCCTAGCTTTGAAATACGAATCAACGGGTTCACGAGAAGCTGGAAAGTTTGTGTGGGTCAGGCATCCAGTCCAAGAAGCATGTCATGTTCATTTGAAGTCAGCATGCACCCCCGGAAAAGTCCTTCTTTTCCCCCAAAAGGGACGCTTCTCTTTAAACTCATATGTTTGCCTTTTATATACTTTTTCCTTGAATCCCTTTCGATTTAACTCTGATTCCGTGAATATTACGAAGAAAAGGTGGAAGGACTGGTTTTATAGGGCTTCGCCTGGAAAAAGCCAAAGAAAATACCCAGCCTCAGTGGGTGTGTCAGGCCAATCCCGACTGACCATGGTGGGTGATACTTTCAAAGCAAAGACAATGGAAAGGAAAGAAAGACAAAAGCAAAGGTCCTAAGAGAAGAATAAAGTGAAAAGGCTAGAGCCCACACGGGCGAGTCATCATGAAATCCTAAAAGACGAGTCCTTTCGGTTTGAAAAGAGATTCAACCTTAAGGCCAGCAAGCAGCAAAGTTCTCAACGGAAATTGGGCCGGGATCAAGCAATTGAGATGGTCAAGGCCACAAAACCAACCACCATTTCAAACTAACAAATTTTTCTTTGTTGAAAGTTAAAACAGGTGCAATTGAAAGCAACCATGCAAGAAGCAGGTGCAACCCAAGAGAGAAAAGAAATGCGCAAGCGCTGAAACAGCTTTGCAACGGGGAATCGACCGAAAAGGAAGTTTCTCCCCAAATTCTTTTATATGTTTTGATAAATATAATAATAATAATAATAATAATAATAATAATAATAATAATAATAATAATAATAATAATAATAATAATAAGGAGAAAATAAAGAAAGAAGAAAAATAATTGAAAATGAAAATCCCAAAAGGAAAAACAATCATAATAGCATAGGGCCGCATTTCATAGATATCCTGGCATAACACGTGGATCTCCCTCGTATAACCCAATGAGCTTTTTTCTTTCCATCCCGGCATAACCCATGGATCTCCCTGGCATAACCGAAGGAGCCTTTTTCTTTCCATCCCGGCATAACCCGTGGATCTCCCTGGCATAACCTAAGGAGTTTTTTTCTTTCCATCCCGGCATAACCCGTGGATCTCCCTGGCATAACCCAAGGAGCTTTTTTCTTTCCATCCCGGCATAACCCGTGGATCTCCCTGGCATAACCCAAGGAGCTTTTTTCTTTCCATCCCGGCATAACCCGTGGATCTCCCTGGCATAATCCAAGGAGCCTTTTTCTTTCCATCCCGGTATAACCTGTGAATCTCCTTAGCACAACCCAATGAGCTTTTTTCTTTCCATCCCGGCATAACCCGTGGATCTCCCTGGCAGAACCCAAGGAACCTTTTTATTTCCATCCCGGCATAACCCGTGGATCTCCCTGGCATAAACCAAGGAGCTTTTTTCTTTCCATCCCTGGCATAACCCAAGGAGCTTTTTTCTTTCCATCCCGTCATAACCCGTGGATCTCTCTGGCATAACGCAAGGAGCTTTTTTCTTTCTATCCCGGCATAACCCGTGGATCTCCCTAGCATAACCCAAGGAGATTTTCTTTTCTTTCCATCCCGGCATAACCCGTGGATCTCCCTGGCATAACCCAAGGAGTTATTTTTTTCTTTCCATCCCGGCATAACTCGTGGATCTCCCTGGCATAACCCAAGGAGCCTTTTTCTTTCCATCCCGGCATAATCCGAGGACCTTTTTCTTTTCCGGCATAACTCGGTCATTTCCCAGCATAACCTGGCTTCATGCCCAAGGATACACAATCTTGATTTGATCGCTTAGATATGTGTCACAACTAACTCACAAAATTTTCCTAGTGAAAACTGGGGCAGAAAAATTTTGTTCGTTTGTTTGTTTCGGTGTCTTAAGCAGGTTTGACATGGAGGCACAGGGGTTCGAGATGACCTGCAGAATGAATCTCGATCCAGAATAATGAAAAGAAGAAAAGAACAAAAAGAAATGAACTCAAATGTTGAAATCAAATAAAGGTACAGATTATTGAAAATTTGATTGAAATCACAAGCTCCGCCGATTCCGTTTTGACCCAATGCCGTAGAAAGAAATAACAACTACAACTTGCGAGCATCAAGATTTAGATCGGAGTCCACAGCAAAATCAGCTAAGACTCAAGATCAAGCTTCAAGAGATTTATAGATAGGAATCTTGTAACTCATAGTTGATAGGCACATCTATCTTAGCTTTGGTTTTCCTTTGGTGTAATAAGGAGGTCAGCAAGCAGTAGCAGCAGCAACAGCAGTGAAATCACAGCTCTTGGTAGTCCCAGCTACCAAACCTTCTATGTCACGACCCAAAATCCACTAAGGGTCGTGGTGGCGTCGGAAACCTCTGTCAGGCCAGCCAACTAGATTATCAATTGATTCCTCTTTTAATGCTTTTGAAAACCTAATGTTTTTCCTTTTATTTTTATAAATAAAATTTCACTACTTGAATTCAAATTTAAATATTAATAATTAGTACAAATCCGTTGAAAACCATCCCAGAGATCCGGTGTCACAAATACATGAGCAACTACTGATATGAGAAATAAAATACACCATCCGTCCGGAATACAGTGGATGGAAAGTAAATACAGTACACTGGAAGGGACTACCCTAGCTGCGGTCGCCTCGAATGATGTAGCTTGCCTGGTCCCAGCGTCATCCATGCTGCTACGCCCAATAGGCTGCTAGAGGTATATATACCTGTGCAAAAAAATGCACAGAAATGTAGTATGAGTACGTAATCAACGTGTACTCAGTGAGTATCCCGCCTAATCCCGAAGGGGTAGAGACGAGATGGCCAACTCTGACGCTCACTAGAGGTCAATTAGCAATATTTTATAAGTGCGAGGATAATCATAGATTTGTATAGAAGTTCTGATTGTGAAGCCAGAAAACAGGTAAACACCTTCAACAATAAATCAAGGGCTTCTAAAGTCTGTTCTTTATTATCTTATCAGTTTATATCAAGCCACATAGGGCCAATTCCACATTTATAATTTTCAAGTAACAGATAAACATGTGCAAATCATGCCGAGGTCGACGGCTCGCTCCAACATGAGTATAAATTGTGCACTGCCGAGGGTCGAGTGGCCCAAGCCATAGATGCATCTATTCTCACCGAGGCGTTCAGCCCGTTCCATAAATAAACACATATCCTGCTCGCGAATCATCCATGCGACGCAGGCACACATAAAATACATGCTCAATCAGTCAAATAAGAACTTATCGGGGAATATTTATTCAAATAAAACCAATTCTCCTTTAACAATTTAAGAAATAAAGTTTAATCCTTTTAGAAATTTACTTACTAATTAGATGTGAGTTAAGCAATTCAAGCTACCAATGGGTTCACAATCAATCCACGTACAACGTGCTTTTGGGTCCTAACTACCCGGACAATAGCATAATAGTAGCTACGCACGGACTCTCGTCACCTTGTGCGTACGTAGCCNAACCGGCATTCTACATTCTTTCGAAGGCTTGAACCAACGCACAATGCACCAAAACTAGCCAATTAATGACAAACTAATGAGAATATGCTTAAATACTTGTTAAAAATTCAGATTATACAAATTCCCAACTCCATTTAGTGAAGTGACCAAAATGCCCTCGGGCCCACGAGCCCGGAATTCAAAATTTTTTGAAGATAAAGATTACCCATGACCTTAGGAACTCAAATATATGATTTTCTCTTAATTCCATACTCAAAATCGTGACCAAAATCCAAGATTTCTAATTTCCTAGGTTTCCAACCAAAACCTCAAATTTACACTAATTTAAATGTCTAAATCCGTATATAAACTTGTATTTAACTCAAAACTAGTAGAAATCACTTACCCAAAGCTTGGTGACGAAAATGGTGCTCAAAAGTTGCTCCAAGTCAGCACCCATGGAAAAAAATAAGATTAAATGAGCCAAAACCCGATTCTAAAAGATCACTGCCCAGATGACCCTTCTATGCGATCGCAACCACAGCTCCGCGATCGCATAGGGCAAATATGCTGCCTCCAAATTCTCATATGCGTTTGCATGAAACAACACTGCGATCGCATAGGCCGAGGTCTCCTTCTTCTGCAATCGCATAGACTAATTCCAGCCCCCTCAACTCTTGCTCTATATGATCGCATACTCTCTCTTGCGATCGCATAGAGTAAAAATCTGCTACACACATACCAGCAAACCAGCAGTCCTCACGAGGCGAAAATCGATCCATTAACCATCCGAAATCCGCCCGAGGCACCCGGGATCCCAACCAAACATACCAACCAATCCCAAAACACATTACGGACTTTCTCGAGGCTTCAAATCATATCAATCAACGTTAAAATCATGAATTACACCCCAATTCAAGCTTAATGAACTTTGAAATTTCAAACTTCAATTTCCAATGTTTAGACCTATCAAATCACGTCCGATTGACCTCAAATTTTGCACACAAATCATATTGACATTACGGACCTACACCAAGATTCGGAATTGGATTCCGACCTCGATATCAAAAAGTCAACATCCGGTCAAACTTCCCAAAAACCTTCAAATTTTTATCTTTAGCCAAATGGCTTCAAAATGACCTACAAACCTCCGAATTCACTTCCGATCACGCTCCTAACTCCATAATCACCATAAGGAGCTATTCCCAAACTCGGAATCCTAAACGGACATCGATAACACTGAAATTGTGATGACCTGACCTGTTGTCTCAGTTATTACCGCCCCATTTTCCCCATTTTCAGCTTCTTTATGCTTCATTATCCGTATCTTGTGTAATCAGGTTGATTTGCAATGGTTTTGATAAGAAATGAGACACTTAGTCTCTTTTAAGAAGGCTTAAGTTGGAAAAGTCAATCGGATGTTGACTTATGAGTTAGAGGGCTCGGATGTGAATTTCGATAGTTTGGTTAACTCCAGGAGGTAATTTGTGACTTGGGAGTGCAATCAGAATTGAATTTGGAGGTCCGGTGTAGAATTAGGCTTGAATTGGCGAAGTAGTATTTTGGCGAATTCCGGTTGATGGGTGAGATTTTGATCCGAGGGTCGGAATGGAATTCCAAGAGTTGCTGTAGCTTCATTGGGTGATTTTGGATATGTGCAAATTTTTAGGTCATTCAGACATCGTTTGGTCGGGTTTTTGATCGAATCTGTGTTTCGAAAGTTTTTAAAGAACTTAGGCTTGAATCCGATGTGATTTGATGGTTTTAGCGTTGTTTGATGTGTTTTGATGATTGGAACAGGTTTGTATGATATTTTGGGTTATGTTGGCGCTTTTGGTTGAGGTCCTGGGGGCCTCGGAATGATTTCGGATGGCTAACGGAGAATTTTTGGAGTTGTTGCATGATCTAAGACTGCGGGTATCTGGTATTTCCGCATCTGCGGAAAAGGGACCGCAGAAGCGGTTCCGCAGATGTGGCGGGGAGGTCGCAGAAGCAGTCCATGAGGGGCTTGGCAACTTTTGCAAAAGCAGAAGGCAATCCGCAAAAGCGAACATCGCAAGAGCGAGTTGTGACCGCAGAAGCGGTCCTGAGGATTTTTAAATTAGACCGCAGAAGCGGTCCTTTTGCACAGAAGCGGGAGCCACAGGTGCGGTATCCCAACCACAGAAGTGAATTTTTAGCGGTTTAATGAAGTCCGCAAAAGCGAAAATCTGGCCGCAGAAGCAGTCCCGCATAAGCGAAAGCGGGACCGCAGAAGCAAAAAATCGCTGTGGCAAAAGGGTTTGTATCATTATTTCATCCGCGAGCTTATGTCATTTTTACTCTATTGTTGAGCGATTTTGGGAGCTTTGGGCGAGAATTTTTGAGGGTTTTGACTGAGAATCGAATGGAGGTAAGTTTCTTGGCCTAATTATTCAAGTTTATGGTAGAATTTACATGGAAATTGGTTGAAATTCATTAAAAGGGGTAAAGCTAGGGCTTGAGTTTTAATATTTCAAAATTGGGATTTGATAGGTCATTTGAGCTCGGATTTGGGAGTTCTTGGTATGCATGGACTCGTGGCGAGACGAAAAATCCGGTAATGTGAATTTTATAATTTTTAAAGAAGTGGGCTCGGGGCTCGGGTTTTGCTAGTTTCGAGATTTTTGTTATATTTTGATTGTTTTCGATTGGGTATTAGTCCCTTGGCATAGGGTGATGTATTCGCTCTGATTTTGGTTAGATTCGACGCGCGTGGAGGCCGAATTGAGGGGCAAAGGCGTCGGGAGCTTGAGTTTTCGCTGGTTCGAGGTGAGTAATACTTGTAAAAGATATCCTGAGGGTTTGAAACCCCAGATTTGCACATCATAGTGCTGTATTGAGGTGACTTGCACGCCGGATATGAGCGTGGGGTATAGCACCGTTGGGGATTGTGACTTGGTCCATCCCGGTTGTTGATTTTACCGCGTATTTGACTGGAATTTATTTGTTATCACTGTTGTTTGGGCTGATTGCCGTACTTGGGCTTACTGTCAACTATTTGAACCCTTCGGGGATTATTTTCACTGTCTTCCTCACTGTTTTGACTTATTACTTGAACTCAGTCATACTATTTCTCCACTACTTTACAACTCAGCCACTTTCACTCATATTGAGTCTTAAATGATAATTTAAATAATAATTTGGGCTGAGGACTACTGTTTTACTAGTGCCCGAGGGGCTTGTGATGATATTCTGACTGAGTGCGGCCGAGGGCCGGATGTGAGGATACACGGAGGGATGTGAGGCCTAGGGCCTGGATGTGAGGATTATATATGGAGCGGACTGCACACCACAATAGTATATTATATATGGATCGGACTGCACGTCGCAATAGTATATTATATGGATCGGACTGCACACCGCAATAGTATATTATATGGATCAGACTGCATCCCACAGTAGTATGTATATATTGGATCGGATTGCACGCCGCAATGATATATATCGCTTGGGCTGTAGGAGCCCCTCCGGAGTCTGCACATCCACAGTGAGTACGGGTACCCATATAGATCGGGCTGCACACCGCAACCAGCTATGGATCGGGCTGCATGCCGCAGTGATATGTGGATCGGGCTGCGCCCCACAGCGGATATTATGTGATACTGTCTCTGAGAGGGATTTGAGAGAGAGAGAGAGAAAGAGCCCGAGGGGATGGTTCAGTTTGAGATATTGCCCGAGGGGCGAGCTTTTATGTGCTCATTCTGCATACTTCTTGCCTTTTTCCTGTTATACTGTGGTATTTGTGCCTGAGGGGCGAATTTTCTGTGCTAATCAGCACTAACTATTTTGAAACCGTTTTCGTAATTATTGAAAAGACCATTTTCGAAAGAGATTGGAACTGAGCCGAAACATTTCTAAAGATTTCACTGATTTAATTGTTTTCTCAGAAAGCGTACCCCACTTCTGTATAGCATGTTGGTTGCTTTACGTGATTTCAGGCTGCTCAATTATTATTTAATTTTATTACTCACTGGGTTGGAGTACTCACTTTACTCCCTGTACCTCGCATGCAGTTGTGGGTATTGTTCACCCGGTAGCGGGTTATTAGCTGATTGAAGGTATTACTATTGAAGCTGAGCAGAGTGACTGCCAGCATTCGCGGCACCGGCTTATTTCCTTTGGTTCTAAATTTTATTCTGTATATTGTTGGACCTGTAGTTGTATTTAGACTTCTCTAAATGCTCGTGATTTGTGACACCCGGGTCGGGTTGTGTTGGGTGGTAAATGTCAACTAATAATGTCATTAAGTCGTATTATTCATTCATTTATGTTTATTAATTGTTAAAAAGGGGCATTGTTGGTTTGTTGGCTGGCCTTGTCTTCACGAGAGGCACCATCACGATCGGGTTTGGGAATTGGGTCGTGACAGAAATGCACTTCAAGCCAAACTTAAGAAATTCCTTCTAAAATGCTAACTTCCACAATAGGCGCCAAAACGCTCCCGGGTTATCCAAAACCCAATTCGGGCATACGCCCATGTCCGAAATCATCATATGAACCTGTTGGAACCTTCTGATTCCGATTCCGAGGCCGTTTACTCATAATTGCAATCCTAGTTTATTCTTTAAACTTTAAGCTTACAAAATGAGAATTCTCCTCCCAAATCAACTCCGAACTTCCCTAAATTTAGTTCCGACCACGCGCACAAGTCATAATAGCTAAAATGAAGTTGTTCATGGCTTCAGACCACTGAATGATGTGCTAGGGCTCAAAACGATCGGTCGGGTCGTTACATTCTAGAACTACACTGACCTGATTCCTTTATAGCCAAGGATATGTAGGCAACCTTTGAAGCAGGGTTCGATCATACGGTTTTCAAAAATGCTTCTCCTGGAGTTCCAAGCGGGCAAAAATCCCTCATGTTGCTCATTTATCTTTGCCCGAAAACCCTTCATGTCTCCGAGAAAAGAGGGTCAGCTGTGAGCACGTAATTTTTGTCGCGCTTAAATTACTCCTATAAAATTCATTAAAAGTAGAAATTTTCTTTTAGTATGTGAATTTTTAAGAATTAACTGCATGATTTTGTGTTTTGTTTGCATTTTTGTATGCGTTATTAATAATAATTCGTAAAAAATACAAAACTACTATATGAACATTTAGGATTGAATTTTTACATATTTTTAGGATTAATTAGTAAGTAGGCTTGTATGAAAATACCAAAAAGTATCATAAAGAATTTTTGATTCGTTTGGCTTGATTTTTAATTTGTTGTTTTAGGTTTGTTAATTTCTTAAGTTGATATTGGATTAATTGTGTCCTAATTAGGTGTTATGGATTAATTGTGAGGTTTATTTTTAATGTTAGACTTAAAACAAGAAAAAGAAAGAATAAATAAAATTGAAAAGAAAGATTTTTCAAAAATTTAAATAGGCTGACCGGTTCATTTGGGCCATTGTTCAAATAAATAACACCAGCCCAAATTAAAGCCCCCCAAACCCACTCAAAATGGCCGAGATCCGCCCACACCCGGTCCAAACGACCATGTCCTTGAGGCCAATAAAACGACGTAGTATAGGAGGGATACTACGTCGTTTTGAACTAATGAATGCTAAATTAAATCCAGGTCATCCATCCCCTCTAATCCAATGGCCACGATTTAGTCTTAGGTTTTCATAAAAATGTCCTAAAATTAAAAAAACCTAGAGACCAACAACTTCTTCCTCGTACCTTCCGTCTCTGCCACCCTCCGCCCTGGACCGCTGCCGGAAATCACCTTACGGCAGCGGTGGTTCTCCGATGGCCATTAAATATACATCAAGGCTCCGCCTCGTCCTCCTCATGCCTATGCCACCATTGGCTTTCCTCGAAAGTCACTGGAGTTCCTCGAATATACCAAACCCTAGGTGCCGCCACCACCGTGCACGGTGGCAGTATCACCCAAAACTTACCAAATTCACAGCCCACACTCCCCTCACCCTCATTTACCTAAACCCCTAAACCATTTTCCCCAAATCCAACCGAAACTTGTAAAATTTTAGATCTAGGGTTATGAGAGATTGTTGGATTTTTTTAAAGACTGTGAAGTGCCGATTTGAACTTCCAAATAATATTATATGCTTGTTCCAACCAAGAACAAACATATAATATTATTTGAGGGCTCAATTCTAATTCAACTCATCGAAGAATAAAATCAGTAAGTTTTCGTTTGATTCTGTTTTGATTTTATTTTTGGTTCAATATTTGTTTCATTCTGCTCTTGTAATTGTTTATAGCTTTTCGTTTAATTTTATTTGATTTGTTTAATCATGTCTTGGTAATTTTAGGTATTAGTTTATTTTAGTTTTGAATCTCTCTTGGTATATGTTTTATTTCAATTTAGTGTTCATTGCTATAGTCTTTAATTCTTTATTATCTGTTTTAGTCGATTCTGTTTAGGCATTGTTTGATTTTAATTTTTCAGTGTTTGATTTGTTAGTTTTAGTTAGTTTAGTTTATATTAGTTTAGTTTAATCAGTAATTATTATTAGTAATTCCTTAGTTCAGTGTTTGGTTTTAATTAGTTATTAGGCTTAGTTTAGTTTGTAAGGATATAGCTGATTAGTATATTTGTTTTGTTAACTAGGGTTAATTTTGATCAAAGTAATAGGGTTGGATTAATTGACATAAAATTGGTAATTTCAGGGGAGTTCAGGGGTAATCTAGGCATTTAGGATTAGGTAGGAATGCTGTAGTTGGAGCTAGATTCTTCTAGGATCTTCTAAAATAGGGCCTTAATTGAAATATCAAAACTTAGGACAGTAACTTGAGAAACAAGTCAGAAAATAAGGGACTAATTAATAAAAAATTGAAAATAAAAGAGGGGGGAAAGGGGTAAGTGAAATCTGGAAGCTTCCCCTAAATTGTTGCCTATAAAAGGGAATCCTCCTGACTTCATTAACAAGTTAAGCACCTGAAAATTCTCCAAAAAAGTTCTAGATCTGAAATCCCCATAAAAAAATTCACAAGCTCAAATCTCTGAAAAAATTTGAAAAAAATCAAAATCCAAAAACTATAGTTCTAACATCTGAAAAATTCTTCCTTTAGATTAGATCATTAACTCCTTAAAACCCAAAAATATAACACAAAACTCCAGGAAAACACTATTCCATTGAAATTTTTAGGTCAATTTCGAGTTCCAGTGGTTGATTTGCATCTTTTAGCTTAGGATCTGATTTGCTGAAGTTTTCTGAAGTCTCCTGGTTTAATTTTGGGTGTGTTTGGTTTCAATCGAGGCTGTTTTGAGTTATTTCGTTGGTTGCTGTTCATCTCTCCTTATTCCTGGGTCATAGTGATGCCATTTTTGGCTTTCAATTGATCTTCTTGTTGTGTTGCTGCTAGTTTATCATTGCTGATCCTGTTTGCTATTGCTGATCCCTCCTCATTTTTCATATTTTGATTCCAGGTACCTTTCCTCAACCAAGGTGTTCTGGAAATGTAAATCATATGTATGAACTAGCTTTGGAATTAAAGGACAAAGAATTACTTAGTTTTCACATGAGTTTTCTTATAATTGCTGTTAACTTTAATACTAAGCCATGATATTCATTTGAACAAATACCTACCTGTATTAATTAGGACTGTTTTGTATAATCAAGACCGTTTTGGACTATTTTTTAGACTGTTTCGGATTGTGTTAAATTTCGGAAGGATAAAGTACATTGTTCAATGATAGTAGATTCCCATTGGTTGAAGTTGACTGCTTAATTTTTCATGTTTCAATTCAATAATAGATATAGTACGTACATAAGTTTATTAGCTTAGGTGTTAGATTTAAATTTCAGTTTCAGCCTATTGAATCATATTTCAATGAAGAATCACGTTTCATCTGTTAGCTTAGTTGTTAGCTTATAATTTTAGTCTTTAAAATTTGATTTATATATTCACCCTTGGACGAATTTGAGTATTAAGCTAGCAAAAATAGAAGTTTTAGCAAACAATTCGAAATGACTGTAGCATTGTCAATTATTGAATTCTATATTTGCTCCTTGATCAACATTGGACTCTGCATCAATTTGAATCTTGTTTTTGAACTCGAACGCAAAGCCCAAACAATTAGTGTTCAGCTTTATAGCTGAAATTTCTACAAAACTACCTCCTGGGCTTAGGTCCTTCAATAATGAGCCCAATCACACAAGCAGCCTGTGACGACCCGACCCGTCGTCTCAGGAGTTACCACCCCATTTTTCCCATTTGTTGCTCCTTCATGTTTCATTATCGGCATTTGGAGTGTTAGAGTTGAATTGGATTGGTTTTGGTAGAAAATGAGACACTTAGTCTCTTTAAGGAAGGCTTGTTTTGCAAAAGTCAACCGGATGTTGACTATTGAGTTAGAGGGCTCGGATGTAATTTCCAGTGATTTATTTAGCTTCGACGAATGATTTGTGACTTAGGAGTGCAATCAGAATTGATTTTGGAGGTCCGGTGTAGAATTAAGTTTGAATTGGCGAAGTTAGTATTGTGGCGAATTCCGGTTGGTAGGTGAGATTTGAATTCGAGGGTCAGAATGGAATTCTGAGAGTTGCTATAGCTTCGTTGGGTGATTTGGGATGTGTGCAAAATTTCAGATCATTCAGAGGTGTGTTGGTCGGGTTTTTGATCGAATGCGTATTTCGGAAGTTTTAACGAAACTTAGGCTTGAATCCGATGTGATTTAATGGTTTTAGCGTTGTTTGATGTGTTTTGAAGATTGGAACAAGTTTGAATAATGTTTTAGGATGAGATGGCACTTTTGGTTGGGGTCTCGAGGTCCTCGGGGTGATTTCGGGTGGCTATCGGAAGGAAATTTGAAGTTGGAATTGCAGGTTCTTGGCTGCAGCAGGTATTTCCGCATATGCGGAAAGGAAACTGCAGATGCGGTTGCGAAAGTAGAGGCAGGTATCGTAGGTGCGAAAAGGATGAGGTCGAGCAATTTCCGCAGAAGCAAAAATTTATCGGCATAAGCGGAAGTTTTACCGCAGAAGCGGTTTTGGACATTTTATTGAGGTTCCGTAGAAGCGGGGATTTGGCCGCAGAAGCGGTCCCGCATAAGCAAAAGTGGGACCGCAGAAGCGAAAGTCGGCCTGGACAGAAGGGTTTTAAATAACATTTTTATCCGCGATCTTGGGATATTTTCCACCATTGTTGAGCGACCTTGAGAGCTTTTGGCGAGAATTAAAGAGAGTTTTGACTGGGAATCGATTGGAGGTAAGTCCCTTAGCATAAATATACACGATTATGATAGATTTAACATGGAAATTGATTGAAATTCATCAAAAGGGGGCAAAGCTAGGGCTTGTGTGACAACCCAAAGGGTCATCACCTGTTTCCTCACTCGTTCCGTGCTTCCGAGGCCTTGAAAACCTTATTTTTACTTGTCTCGATTTGCGTACGTAGTTCGGGCGCGTAGCCGCAAAGCTTTTATGTTGAAATATGTGAATTCTGGGAAAACTTTAAAGAATTTTGATACTAATATGATTAAAGTTGACTTTGGTAAATATTTTAGGCAAACGGACCCGGACCCGAGGTTGGACGGCCCCGGAAGGTCCGTAGTAAAATATAGGACTCGGGCATGTGCCCGGAGTCGAATTCCGAGGTCTAGAGCCCGAGGAAAGAATTTTTCTGTTAAATTATTTTTCTGAAATTATTAAGGAAAATGGAAATGAAAATTGAATAAAATACTATAGTATCGGGCTCGTATTTTGGTTCCGACGCCCGGTAAAAGTCTTAAATATGTGTTAGGCTCTTTCTGTAAAGTTTGGTCGAAATCGAACGTCATTTGACGTGTTTCGGACCTTAATATCTAAAGTTGAAAGTTTATGAAGTTTGAAATGAAAATCATGTGTTTTGAGGCTTGATTCTATGTATGTGTAAGTCTGTAGGATGTTTTTGAGGTTGTATGCATATTTGATTTGGAGCTCCGAGGGCTCGGGTGAGTTTTGGATAGGTGTTGAGTTGCATTTTGAACTTCAAAAAAAAATTGCAGGTCAGGTCTGGTATTATCGCAATTACGACAGATTTCTCGCAAATGCGAGACTCGCAATTTCGGATTACCCATCGCAAATGCGAGAAAAATGGAGACCCTATATATGTCGCAAATGCGACAGGGATGTTCGCAAATGCGATCGTAATTGAACAATTTGTGATTAGATTCGAGCGAATTGGAGGTGGAACCGCGAGGTAAAGCGATAATTGAGGATTAAGTGGATTTCAAGGCAATGAGGTAAGTGTTTGGTTTAACCCTAGATTGAGGAAATAAGAGTTGAGTCTTGTTGCTAAATGCTATGTGATCAAGTATGATGTATAGGCATGGTGACAAGTATCTATACATCGGTGTCTAGCATGACCGTGAGTCCTTATAATGTGATTACCATGACTTTGTTGTGAACTCCGTGTTTATTTGGAGAATTTCTATATGTTGTGAATAACATGTGAACGGTAAAATGATTATTTGATTCCTGGGAGTATTGGCTCGAATTGTGATACGAATATTGAAAGTATATGAAATGACTGGATTCTTTGGAGCGTTGGCTCAAAATAGTAGAGTGAATTATAAGATAAGAAAAGTAAGAAAAAGAGAGCGTTGTTGATTATTCCCTTGCCGGGACATTTGGTTGAACTTGTTGGATTCTTTCACTTGCCGGGACATTTGGTTGAACTTGTTGGATTCTTTCCCTTGCCGGGATTTTTGTCAAATATTTGCTCATATTTATGTCCCTTAATTGTGGATGTTGTTTGGGGAACCAGATTGTTAAATGATATTGAGGAGCGGGTAGCGCGCCGCAACAATGACATTGAGGAGCGGGTTGCACGCCGCAATAATGATATTGAGGATCGGGTTGCACGCCACAACAATGATATTGAGGATCAGGTTGCGGGCCGCAACAATGATATTGAGGATCGGGTTGCACATCGCAACAATGATATATGAGGGTCGGGTTGTGCGCCGCAATAGTGATACCTGATAAATGATATGGGTCGGGTTGCACGCCGCAACAGTGATATTTGTGGATCGGGTTGCATGCTGCAACAATGGTAATTATGGAGCGGGTTGCACGCCACAACAGTTATTTATACCATGTGTTTGTATTGAGTGTTGATTCCTTGTTCATTGTGAATCTAAGCTGCTTTAATTTTGTTACCTGGGATTGCTGTTAATATTGTATCTCCCCATAACATGCTTCCCCTCCCATGTTGTTAATTGCCTTGTATTCGATTTCTGCTGTAGATTTATAATTGCAAAGGTTTATGTGGTGTCCAGCCTAGCCTCATCACTACTTCGCCGGGGTTAGGCTAGACACTTACCAGCACATGGGGTCAGTTGTGCTGATATAATACTTTTGTGCATTTTTGTACAGGTCCAGGTTTTGAGGAGCAGCAGCAATAGTAGTGTGGGAGCAGGCTTTTATTTTCACGAGACCGAGGTAGCCTTGCAGGCATCCGCAGGCCCGACGTCTCTTATTTATATTCTCTTTTAGACTGTTGCCTCATTGTTTTCGAGACCGACAACTTATATGTTTCTTTCAGACCATTGTATTCAATATATTCTAGTAGTTCGTGAGTACTATGACACTAAATCTTGGGTAGAGGCTGTTATTGACTGTTCCGCATTTTGATTCGCGTTTATAAATCAGATTTCCGCTATTGTTATTATTAAATTTCATGTTATTTATTGATGCTATAAACTGTTGAAATAATTATTTTGCAAGGGGAAAGGTAATTGAGTTGGCTTGCCTAGCTACCGCGAGTAGGCGCCATCACGATCCTGATTGTGGGAAATGCGGGTCGTGACAAGTTGGTATCAGAGCACTAGGTTACATAGGTCTCACAACTCACGGACAAACTTAGTAGAGTCTGAGGGATAGGTACGGAGACATCCGTACTTGTTCCCCAGAGTCTATTGAGTTAGGAAAAATCTCTCATTTGTTCTTTCTCGTCGTGCGGTTCTATTTTTCAAGTACCGATTGAATTTCTACTCTATTCCTCCGTAGATGACGAGAACACGCACTTTTTCATCTACCGCTTAACAGTCCAAGACCCCAGCAGCAGCCCCAGTGGCGGAGCCTCAGGTTGATTTCGAGGAGGAGGTTCCCGTCCCAACAGTTTCGGTAGGTTCAGCTCAGGTCCCAGAAGGGTTCATTGCCACCCCAGTTATCCAGGACGCTCTAGTTCAATTGGTAGGCCTCATAGAGGGTGTCATTCGAGCCGGTTTGCTTCCAATGGTTCCGCCAGCAGTGGCAGGTCAGCCAGGTATAGTGGCTCAGGCCGGGAGTGAGATCACTTTTTAGGAGGCGGCCAGTGTGGGCCGCAGAGTTGAGATAGCTTTGCTACAGGGAGGTAGTCATGGGTTGGATAAGAGGCCCCGTCATGCAGTTAGATTCAGTGGTACCTCGTCAGGAGGTAGAGGTTCTTATGGTAGAGGCCATCCTCCCAGGCATTTTCAGTCAGCTCTCCAGGTCACTCATGGTACTTCAGGTGGTCATTCAGGTCGACCGGGTCGGCCTCAGCTCCCTCAGCTACAGCGTTCGTGTAGATGTTTTGAGTGTGGTGAGTATGGTCACAACAAGAGGGTTTGCCCGAGGTTGACGGGTGGTCAGCCGCAGCAGACGAGTTCTTGCCATGCTTGTGGTGATCCGAGGCACATTGTCAGATATTGTCCTCGAGTTATGGCAGCTTCCAGCATCGGAGTTCTCGCGCTATGATTCAAGCACCGAAGGTTCCACAGCCTGCCCAGCCAGCTAGAGGCGGTGGCAGAGGTGTTAGAGGTGGAGGTAAAGGTTTTAGAGGTGGAGTTCAGGTCGCCGGAGGTAGAGGCCAGCCAACAGCCTGGCCAGAGGCTGAGTCTTCAGGTGCAGACATTACAGGTACTATTCTAGTTTGTGATAGAGATGCGTCAGTGCTATTTGACCCTGGGTCTACATATTCATATGTGTCGCCCTATTTTGCACCCTGCCTGGCTATGTCTAGTTATGCTTTGGACATTCCTGCTTATGTATCTACATCGGTAGGTGACTCCATAATAGTCGACCGGGTGCATCGTTCCTGTGTGGTTGTGTTTGAGGGTCTTGAGACCCGTGTTGATTTACTGCTTTTAGATATGGTGGATTTCGACGTTATTTTGGGGATGGATTGGTTGTCCCCGTATCATGCTATCTTAGATTTTCACGCCAAGACCGTGACCTTGGCTTTGCCAGAATTGCGCCAACTAGAGTAGAAAGGGACCTCAGGTCATGCCACCTACAGTGTTATTTCATATGTTAAGGCTCGACGCATGGTCGAGAAGGGGTGTTTAGCTTATCTGGCGTATGTTTGCGACTCCATTGTAGAGGTTCCTTCTATTGACTCTATTCCTATTGTTCGGGAGTTCCCCGAGGTTTTCCCTTAAGACCTGCCGGGTATGCCGCCCGACAAGGATATTGATTTCTGTATTGATCTAGCTCCAGGCACGCAGCCCATTCGATTCCGCCATATCGCATGGCCCCGCCAGAGTTGAAGGAGTTAAAGGATCAGTTGCAGGATTTACTGGAGAAGGGTTTTATCAGGCCTAGTGTTTCTCCTTGGGGTGTGTCGGTGTTATTCGTAAAGAAGAAAGATAGTTCGATGCGGATGTGTATTGCTTACCGGCAGTTGAACAAAGTGACGATAAAGAACAAGTATCCACTACCGAGGATTGATGATTTGTTTGACCAGCTTCAGGGTGCGAAGGTGTTTTCCAAGATAGACTTGAGATCTGGCTACCATCAGCTGAGGATTAGGGCGTCTGATGTCCCTAAGACAGCATTTCGCACTCGGTATGGGCATTATGAGTTTTTGGTCATGTCATTCGTGTTGACCAATGCCCCAGCAATATTTATGGAGTTTATGAACCGAGTGTTCAGGCCTTATCTAGACTTGTTCGTGATAGTCTTTATTGATGTTATTCTGGTGTACTCCCACAGCCAAGGGGAGCATGAGCAGCACCTCAGAGTGGTTCTTCAGGCTCTGAAGGATAGTCAGCTATATGCTAAGTTTTCGAAGTGCGAGTTCTGGTTGAGTTCGATTGCATTTCTGGGTCATATTGTATCAGTAGAGGGCATTCAGGTGGACCCGAAGAAGATTGAGGCAGTCAAGAATTGGCCTCGACCATCTTCAGCGACCGAGATTCGGAGTTTCTTGGGGTTAGCAGGTTATTACCGTCGGTTCGTAGAGGGATTTTCTTCTATTGCAGCCCTGATGACCAGGTTGACCCAGAAGGGTGCCCAGTTCAGGTGGTCAGATGAGTGTGAGGTGAGCTTTCAGAAGCTCAAGGCAGCTCTGACTACGGCACCGGTGTTGGTTTTGCCCACAGGTTCAGGGCCTTACACAGTCTATTGTGATGTTTCTCGTATTGGGCTGGGAGCAGTATTGATGCAGGATGGCAAAGTCATTGCCTATGCTCCGAGATAGTTAAAGATCCATGAGAAGAATTATCCGGCTCATGATCTAGAGTTGGCAGCGGTTGTTCATGCTTTAAAGATTTGGAGGCATTACCTATATGGTGTGACGTGTGAGGTGTACATGGATCATAAGAGCCTTCAGTACCTGTTCAAGCAGAAGGATTTGAATGTGAGACAGAGGAGATGGCTAGAGTTGTTGGAAGATTATGATGTTACTGTCTTATATCACCCGGGTAAGGCCAATGTGGTGGCCGATGCATTGAGTAGGAAGTCCGCCAGCATGGGTAGTCTTGCTTATATCCCGGTCAGCCAGAGGCCGCTTGCTTTAGATGTTCAGGCCTTGGCCAATCGATTCGTGGGATTAGATATTTCTGAGCCCAACAAGGTATTGGCTTGCACGGTTGCTCGTTCTTCTCTATTGGAGCGTATCCGTGATCGGCAGTTCGATGATCCCCATTTGTGTGTCCTGAGAGACACGATGCAGCGTGGAGGTCCACGAAGGTGACCTTAGATGATGATGGTATGTTGAGATTGCAGGGACGAGTATTCGAGAGTTGATCTTAGCGGAGGCTCATAGTTCCCAGTATTCTATTCACCCGGGCGCCGGGAAGATGTATCAAGACTTGCGGCAGCATTATTGGTGGCATAGAATGAAGAAGGATATTTTTGCGTATGTGGCTCGGTGTTTCAACTGTCAGCAGGTCAAATATGAGCATCAAAGGCCGACGGTTTATTTCAGATGGACGGCTAGTCCGAGAGGACTATTCAAATTTTAGAGGATATGCTCCAAGCTTGCGTCATTGATTTTGGAGGCTCGTGGGACCAATTTTTTACCTTTAGCATAGTTCGCCTACAACAATAGCTACCAGTCCAGCATTCAGATGGTTCCGTATGAGGCATTGTATGGTAGGCGATGTCGGTCTCTAGTCGGATGGTTTGAGCCGGGAGAGGCTTGGTTATTGGGTACAGACTTAGTTCAGGAGGCCTTAGATAAGGGCAAGATCATTCAGGACAAGCTTCGTTTGGCTCAGTCGCGGCAAAAGAGTTATGCAGACCGTAAGGTTCGAGATGTGGTTTTATGGTTGGTGAGAGGGTATTGCTCCGGGTATCGCCTATGAAGGGCGTGCTGAGGTTCGGAAAGAAGGGAAAGCTCAGCCCTAGGTATATTGGTCCGTTTGAGATTCTTTATCAAGTAGGAGAGGTGGATTATAGACTTGCATTGCCACCTAGCTTATCAGCCGTGCATCAAGTTTTTCATGTGTCTATGCTTCGGAGGTATCACGGCGATCCTACCCATGTATTAGACTTCAGCACTGTCCAGTTGGACAAAGATTTATCTTATGAGGAGGAGCCGGTAGCTATTCTAGACCAGCAGGTTCGACGGTTGAGATCTAGGAGTTTTCCCTCTGTTCATGTTCAGTGGAGAGGTTAGCCCCCTAAGGCCTTGACCTGGGAGTCCTAGTCTGATATGCGGAGCCGTTATCCACATCTGTTCCCTGACTCGGGTACTTCTTTCTTTTGTCCATTCGAGGACGAACAGTTGTTTAAGAGGTGGAGGATGTGACAACCCAAAGGGTCATTACCTGTTTCCTCGTTCCGTGCTTTCGAGGCCTTGAAAACCTCATTTTTACTTGTCTTGATTTGCGTGTGTAGTCCGGGCGCATAGCCGGAAAGCTTTTATGTTGAAATATGTGAATTCTGTGAACAATTTGAAGAATTGTGATATTAATATGATTAAAGTTGACTTTAGTCAATATTTTGGGCAAACGGACCCGGACCCGAGGTTGGACGGTCCCGGAAGGTCCGTAGAAAAATATGGGACTCGAGCATTGCCCGGAGTCGAATTTCGAGGTCTAGAGCTCGAGGAAAGAATTTTTCTGTTAAATTGTTTTTCTAAAATTATTAAGGATAATGGAAATGAAAATTGAATAAATGACTATGGTATCGGGCTCGTATTTTGGTTCCGACGCCCAGTACAAGTCGTAAATATGTGTTAAGTGCTTTCTGCAAAGTTTGGTCGAAATTGGACATCATTTGACGTGTTTCGGACCTAAATATCTAAAGTAGGAAGTTTATGAAGTTTGAAATGAAAATCATGTGTTTTGAGGCTTGATTCTATGTAAGTGATGTTATTTTGGCGATTTGATCGCACGAGTAAGTCCGTAGGATGTTTTTAAGGTTGTGTGTATGTTTGGTTTGGAGCCCTGAGGGCTCGGGTGAGTTTTGGATAGGTGTCAAGTTGCATTTTGAACTTTCAAAAAGAATTGCAGGTCAGGTCTGGTATTCTCGCAATTGCGACAGATTTCTCGCAAATGTGAGACTCGCAATTGCGGATTACCCGTCGCAAATGCGAGAAAAATGGAGGCCCTGTATATTTAGAAAATGCGATAGGGATGTTCGCAAATGCGATAGTCCCCTCCCCCTTCTGTGTCCGCAAATGCGACAAGGGGCTCGCAAATGCGAAGGTTGGCCATCGCAAATGAGAAAGCTGTCCTCCAGACCTGAGTTCGCAAATATGAACGAAGATGTTGCAATTCCCAGGCCTGCATTGTTCACAAATGCGAACCAATGTTCGCATTTCCCATATCCGCAGCCCAGCAAATTTTATACTTAGATGAAATTTCATCACTCTTCACCATTTTTCAAAACCCAAATACCATAGGCAATTTTTCAAGATCAAACTTCATCCCAAAACACTTGTAAGTTGATTTTTACTCGATTCTTTCAATTTTTAACATCATTAAACATGTTTTCCACTTGAAATCAAGGATTTTCATGGGTGAAATTGGGGTTGTTGGGTAGAACCTAGGTTTTTTATAAATTGGGGAGTTGGACCTCGATTGAGGTCCGATTTAAAAATAAAATTACATATTTGAGTTCGTGGGGGAATGGATAACCGGGTTTTGGTTCGAACCTCGGGTTTTGACCACGTGGGCCCGGGGGCATTTTTAGAATTTTTGGGAAAAACTTGGGAAAATCATTTTTATGCATTCAAATTTATTCATATAGTGTTTATTAAAGTAATTGAACAATATGTGATTAGATTCGAGAGAATTGGAGGTGGATCCGCGAGGTAAAGCGATAATTGAGGATTAAGTGGATTTCAAGGCAATTGAGGTAAGTGTTTGGTTTAACCCTAGCTTGAGGGAATAGGAGTTGAGTCTTGTTGTTAAATGTTATGTGATCGAGTACGATGTATATGCATGGTGACGAGTATCTATACATCGGTGTCTAGCATGACCGTGAGTCATTATAATATGATTACCATGACTTTCTTGTGAACTCCGTGTTTATTTGGAGAATTTCTATATGTTGTGAATAACATGTGAATAGTAAAATGATTATTTGATTCCTGGGAGCATTGGCTCGAATTGTGATACGAATATTGAAAGCATATGAAATAACTGGATTCTTTGGAGTGTTGGCTCAAAATGGTAGAGTGAATTATAAGATAAGAAAAGTAAGAAAAAGAAAGCGTTGTTGATTATTCCCTTGCCGGGATGTTTGGTTTAACTTGTTGGATTCTTTACCTTGCCGGGATTTTTGTCAAATATTTGCTTATATTTATGTCCCTTAATTGTGACTGTTGTTTGGGGAACCAGACTGTTAAATGATATTGAGGAGCAGGTTGTGCGCTGCAACAATGACATTGAGGAGCGGGTTGCGCGCCGCAACAATGATATTGAGGATCGGGTTGCGCGCCGCAACAATGATATTGAGGATCGGGTTGTACGTCGTAACAATGATATATGAGGGTCGGGTTGCGCGCCGCAACAGTGATACCTGATAAATGGTATGGGTTGGGTTGCACGCCGCAACAGTGGTATTTGTGGATCGGGTTGCACGCCGCAACAATGGTAATTATGGAGCGGGTTGCATGCCGCAACAGCTACTGATACCATGTGTTTGTATTGAGTGTTGATTCCTTGTTCATTATGAATCTAAGCTGCTTTAATTTTGTTACCTGGGATTGCTGTTAATATTGTATCTCCCCATAACATGTTTCCCCTCTCATGTTGTTTATTGCCTTGTATTCGATTTCTGGTGTAGATTTATAACTGCACAGGTTTATGTGGTGTCCAGTCTAGCCCCGTCACTACTTCGCCGGGGTTAGGCTAGATACTTACCAGCACATGGGGTCGGTTGTACTGATGCTACACTTCTATGCATTTTTGCACAGGTCCTGGTTTTGAGGAGTAGCAGCAACAGTAGTGCGGGAGCAGGCTTTCATTTTCACGAGACCGTGGTAGCCTTTCAGGCGTCCGCAGGCCCAGCGTCTCTTCTTTATTTTTCTCTTTTAGACTGTTGCCTCATTGTTTTTGAGACCGACTGCTTATATGTTTCCTTCAGACCATTGTATTTAATATATTCTTAGTAGTTCATGAGTACTGTGACACCAACCCTTGGGTAGAGGCTGTTATTGACTATTTCGCGTTTTGATTCGTGTTTATAAATCAGATTTCCGCTATTGTTCTTATTAAATTTTATGTTCCTTATAGATTCTATAAACTATTGAAATAATTGTTTAGCAAGGGGAAAGGTAATTGAGTTGGCTTGCCTAGCTACCACGAGTAGGCGCCATCACGATCCCGATGGTGGGAAATCCGGGTCATGACAGAGAATTTGGTAATTTAAAAATGGAATTTGAAAGGTCAAATGGACTCCGATTTTGGTAAATTTGATATGTATGGACTCGTGGCGAGATGAGGAATCTGGTGAAGTGAATTTTGTAATTTTTCGAGAAGTGGGCCCGGGGCTCAGGTTTTGCTAGTTTCGAGATTTTTGCTATTTTCGATTGTTTTCAATTGAGTATTGTTTCCTTAGCATATTGTGATATATTCGATCTGATTTTGGTTAGATTCGATGCGTGTGGAGGCTGATTTGAGGGTCAAAGCCGTCGCGTGCTAGAGATTTCACCGGTTCAAGGTGAGTAATGACTGTAAATGCTAGTCTGAGGGTTTGAAACCCCAGATTTGCACATCATAGTACTGTATTAAGGTGACTTGCACGCTGGATAGCGAGTGTGGGGGTAGAGCACCATTGGGGATTGTGACTTGGTCCGTCCCAATTGATGAAATTACTACGTATTTGACTGAAACTACTTGTTATCATCATAATTTGGGCTGATTGCCATGTTTGGACTTCGTGCCAACTATGTGAATCCTTCAGGATTGATATCACTATTTTTCGCATTACCTTGCATATTATTTGATCTCGGTCCAAGGTTTTAATATTTTTTTGCAAACTCAGCCGTCTTTCTAAGATTTGAAAACTTAAATGATATTTTTAAATGGTATTTTGGGCTGTGAATTACTATTTTAAAAATGCCTGAGTGGCTTATAGTGATTTCTGGATATATGGATGGCTCGGGCTGTGCACCGTAGCGGTATTATATTGATATTGAGGCCGAGGGCCTGGTTGGTGCCACGAGATTTCTTGATTAATTGCTCTTGGGCTGTAGGAGCCCCTCCGAAGTCTGTACACACCCCTAGTGAGCGCCGTCGACGTTAAATATATGGATGGCTCGGGCTGCACGCCGTAGTGGGTACCGGAGTGTACCGTCATATGCATTGCATTACACTCATGCATTTGTTCCTATTTGTATTATCTGTCATGACATTTCAGCACTCGCATTTCATTGGCATCCATGCAACTCATTGTACTGTTTACCTGATACCCTGGTGTTATTTGTTAATGGAGTGTTGTGCCCGAGGGGCTGACTTATGTGCTGACTTCCACTATCTGTTTTGCATTCATTTGCTTAAATGTTGGAAAAAGATGTTTTCAAAAGAGGTTTAATAACTGAGTCCAGATATTTCCAAAGATTTCACGATTTTCTCAAAGGGTTACACTATGCTATATAGCATGATGACTTACTTTACGTGGTTTCTTGCTGCTCAGTTGTTATTTAGCTTTATTATTCACTGAGTTGGAGTACTCACTTTACTTCCTGCACCTTGCGTGTAGATGCAGGTATTGGTTTACCCGGTAGCGAGTTTGAGCTAGTTGAGGATTTTGCTATTGTAGCCGAGCAAGGTGACCGCCAGCGTTCGCGGCACCAGATTTCTTCTTTTGATTCTAAATTTTTAATCCATGTATTACAGGCCTTGTAGTTGACCTAAAAAATCCTTCTAGATGCTCGTGACTTGTGACACCTCAGTTGGGCTGTATCGGGATGGTTCCCTATGTTATTATTTTTCTTCCGCACATATGATAATTTTATTAATATTTTATACTTATTTATGCTAAGTAAGTATTAAAGAGGTATTGACGTCTATTGGTTGGACTTGTCTTCACGAGAGGCGTCATCACGATCGGGTTTGGGAATTGGGTCATGACAAGTTGATATCAGAGCCTAGGTTACTAGGTCTCACAGGTCATGAGCAGGTTTAGTAGAGTCTCGCGAATCAGTACGGAGATATCTGTATTTATCCTCGAGAGGCTGCAGAACCTTTAAAAAAACTTCACTTTCTTGGAATTCTTATCGTGTGTACTTGATTTAGCTTGAGATGTAACCCTTGAAATTCCTTCCATACGTCTGTGTGCGCACGTGAGCACTCAGTATTATATATGCTTCGATGGCTTGTGATTTCCCGATCAAGGGGCGAGATGTGATCTTCGTGAGTATGTTGGGCCAGTCTGGAGGACTTGAGGCCGGATCTTTCCCTATGGCTTGAGCACCGAGGTGTTGATTGTGTGAGAAAGTGTTTGAACTTATATATTCGATATTGTCTTTATTAGCCAGAATGGCGGTCGGATATCCATGTGATGAGAATGTAAGTACTGTGGGATGTATCTATATGACTTGGTAGTGATGAAGAAGTTTGTTGGATAATAGATGAGCTGCTAAGTGTCTGTTTCCTATTGTGATTTGATGTGTAGCCCCGAGTTATGGGCGCGTGCAGAATATTGTCGTGTCTCTTAGTTAGGGAGTGAAGTGCATTACATGTGGCGGTATGAGTACAAACCCAGGAAGACTAAATGACTGCGTAATGTGTATGACAGTGGAAGGTATGTTGAAATAATAATTTAAGGCAAAGTAAGTGGGTTATCTCTGCGGAGTGTTCTTAAGTGGCATGATCCTTATGTGTATGTTAGAAGATCTCATGTGTAATTGAAGGGTACGTGTTGAAATTCGAAAATTCGGGTCGTTTAAGAGAGTGGACTCAACTGAAGTAGAGATGGATGCGAGAAGTGTAGAGGATTACAGTACTAGATGATCTGTATTTTCACAAACTTGTAAATGATTTGAGTTTAATATCACTATGGTATTGTGGCATCATTAGAGTAAAAGTGTTATGAGTTGTGAGTGTGTCTTGATATATTGCTTCGAGCCAAGTTGGGGAGTTTGCCATTGATTAGCTAATTGTACGGTCATGTGCTATGTTGTCTTCAGTTGGAGCGTGCGAGTGAGCTAGCTATGGCTAGAGTAAAAGAAAAATTTTGACAGAGGTTATATTATGTTCCATAGGGTATGAGAATCACGGGATGTCTCGAGTTGTTGTTGGTAAAGAGTGCTCGGTGCATAGAGTAAGAAGTTTCTTGGTTGTATCGAGATGAGGACCTCATTTTACGGTATCGGAGTGCCAATAAGGCACGAGTGATTCTGTTCGTTAGGTCAGGTAATTTGCAGTTTAAATAAGAGTGAATGACTTTCGAGAATGATTCTAATGTGTTCAAGATTTTACATGTAATGATCAGGTGTTTTAAGGTTGTGTATATGGTTAGAGACTGTGTTTTCATTGGAAAATGTCAAGACTTGTTGTATTTTTATGTTAATTATGGGATTTTATGCATCAGTATCAGGAAAATAAAGGTAACGGATTTGGATTCGTAGGAAGTTCTTCATAGTAGATTATTTTGAGAATGTGGTGTTTCTGGGAATATTTGAGAGAGTATTCAGTGGCTTATGGGTCTTAGATAGTATGGTCTTGTGCTTGGGTCCCGTGTAGGGAGCCTGAGTTGAGGAACTATGGTGCTACAGCAAGAGGGAATATCAAGTTGATGATGAATCAGGAGGGAAATTAGATAGATAGAATATCTCGATAGTAGGCCGAATCGGTATGGTAAGGATATGATTAATTCTTCGTATGTGTTCGAGGTAATGAGCCCTTACAAGTATTGTGTAGCAAAGCTCTTGAGCGGTGTCAGCTTGCTTAGCTTGGTTTGGGTAGAAGGATTCAGTCCTGGCAGTTTAGCTTGTGCACATGGAATTGGGAGAGAGAGTCCTTGTTGGATTTTACCGTGGTTTGGAGATGAAAATATTTTTTTACGGGTATGCGAAGCATGGAATGTGTAATGATTCTTCTTCTAGATGGGATTAACAGAAGGTCTTGGCTAGATGAGTTACAGTTCAGTTCTGAAAAGAAGTTCATAAAATTCTTAGGCAATAGGTAGCCTCAGGTAATCAAGGAAATGGTACTACTAATTGGAAGTGATTTGATGAGAGTATATGTCTCGGAAGAAGGGTAATGTGACTAGACTGATGATACTTCGGTAGTATTGCGGCGCTTTCTTGCTAGATCGATTGCTGATATCTGAGTTTATTTGATGGCACAGGGGAATTTTAGAATATCTTTCGCAGAATGATTGGGTACTCGAGGTGTAATATGTATTCATATTGTGGAATTTGGGATCAGGTACAGTGATTCGTGTGCTATATGGAGTTAGAGACTGGGAGTTCCCAGTTACAGGCTATGTCGTGGTTGTCGGTCGTGTGTATTCAGCACCGTTTAGCGGCAATCGGGATTTGGAGGCTCGAGTGGATCTTTATTTGTGGGTATGTTAGATTTTGGATGTGATGTTGAAATTCAGACTGGTTGTCTTAGTTTTAGGTGATGCTGAACTATTGCGCTGCGGGCTATGCCGGAAATGCCACGGGTTGAGTGGCAAGGTGCATTGGATTATGTTCTTGCAGAGTGGTTTATATTTCAAAGACCCAGCGGACAGTTGGGAAGGATTGCTTTTCTTAGTTGGGCCTTCGTGATGGATGTCAGTACAAAGGTTTCTACCATTGGTTCCGTTCCGGTGTTAATGGACTTTTTGGATGCGTTTCTTATGACCGGGCATGTCTCCGGGTGAGGTTATGGATTTCAATATTAATTTGGTGCCGGGCATCGTATCGTACGGCTTCAACAGGAGTTATAATAGTGGAAGGAGCAACTTCAGGCTTTCTTAGTAATGAGTTCGTTGGTAGGCCGGTGTGGATACGTGTTTAGCTTGAGTTGGCTTGGTTGGCCCTAAATTTTATTATTAAGGGATAGGTTGATTCGATTGTTAGTGAGCTTGTTAATGATCTGGGGAGGTCTATGAGTTGCTTTTCGGATTATGAGACGTTATGATTTGTTGGTTATGGGCACAAGTGGTGTGGTTCTATCCGGGATTCGTAGTCAGAGTCGAGCGGGAAGAGTAATTGGGTGTTGCTTGGTAAATGGAGTATTGGTTATGACCTATCGGGTTGCGTGGCCTATGTTGTTTGTTTCATCGTGGGTGTAATGAATTGCTTTAGTTCCTGACATCAAATTGTGCGTGGCTGTCGATTTTGTGCATAGTGACTTGAGGTGTTTCATGTGTAACAATGTTTGGATAGGATTGCGCATTGTAGCGAGGCCACGTGGATATATGACCTTTCGGGGTAGATTCAGGTGTTTTATTTCTATGATGTGAGACGGGGTCTCAGCCTTGTGTTATGATGGTACTGATGAGCTTGAGGTACAGCTCTTTCGTTTGAGTCATTTTTCATGATTTGAGTATGTTCAGACCATTTCTTATTGGTGAGTGTATTATGCAAGTTGTGGTGTAGGCCTGTATTGAGGTGTCATATCACCAGAGTAGTATGTTGGATTTGAGGTGATCGTTGGGGTCATTAATAAATATGAACAGATTTGATTTCAGCTTGTTAAAAGGATGATATCGAGGTTCGGCTCGGAAGTCCGTTGTGGTATTAGTCGAAAGGGAAGTGGCTTCATGAATTGCTGATCTGAGAAATGGTTACGGTTTGCTGCATGTTTCATTTAT
The DNA here is from genome assembly GCA_026770625.1 of Nicotiana glauca. NCBI lineage: Eukaryota > Viridiplantae > Streptophyta > Magnoliopsida > Solanales > Solanaceae > Nicotiana > Nicotiana glauca. Next base: position 67,681 of record MU693619.1, read on the forward strand.
CGTTGGCAGTATATGAAAGTGTTGGAATGAGACTTTAGCTAATAAGAGGTTTTCTATCGGTATTTGGTTATTGTGGGCAACCGATGTGAAGAGGGGCTATTGTTTCGAGTGTTTGGATTATGTGGTATATCAGATGGTCTCACCTAAGGTTGCAAGTATGGGTTATTACAGCTGGTTCGGGACGATTCAAAGTATAGGTGTGAGGTTTTGATCGTATTGATGGTTTCAGAGGTGAAAAGGTAGTTCTATGATTTATGAGTTAGACTGGATTGGGTAATTTCAGCTATATTGTGCTATCGGACCTATATGAGATAGGGTGACGCGGGATCACCCCCGGGTATATGCTTGGTAAGGTCATCCAGCTATTGGTTGGCTTCTAGGACAACTCTGGGTACGCTCGAGGACAAGCATTTGTTTAAGTTGGGGAGGATGTGATGACCCGACCCGTCATCTCAGGAGTTACCACGCCGTTTTCCCCATTTATTGCTCCTTCATGTTTCATTATCGGCATTTGGAGTGTTAGGATTGGTTTTGGTAGAAAATGAGACACTTAGTCTCTTTAAGGAAGGCTTGTTTTGAAAAGTCAACTGGATGTTAACTATTGAGTTGGAGGGCTCGGATGTGATTTCCAGTGATTCGGTTAACTTCAGGGGATGATTTGTGACTTAGGAGTGCGATCGGAATTGATTTTGGAGGTCCGGTGTAGAATTAGGTTTGAATCGGCGAAGTTAGTATTTTGGCGAATTCCGGTTGGTAGGTGAGATTTTGATCCGAGGGTCGGAATGGAATTCCGAGAGTTGCTATAGCTTCGTTGGGTGATTGTGGATGTGTGCAAAATTTCAGGTCATTCGGAGGTGTGTTGGTCGGGTTTTTGATCGAATGCGTATTTCGGAAGTTTTTAAGAAACTTAGGTTGAATCCGATGTGATTTAATGGTTTTAGCATTTTTTTGATGTGTTTTGAAGATTGGAACAAGTTTGAATAATGTTTTAGGATGGGTTGGCACTTTTGGTTGGGGTCTCGAGGGCCTCGGGGTGATTTCGGGAGGCTATAGGAAGGAAATTTGAAGTTAGAATTGCAGGTTCTTGGCTGCAGCAGGTATTTCCGCATTTGTGGAAAGGAAACCGCAGATGCGGTTGCGTAAAAGTGGAGGCAGGTATCGCAGGTGCGAAAAGGATGAGGTCGATAATTCCGCAGAAGCGAAACTTTATCCGGATAAGCGGGTCCGCATAAGCAGAAGTTTTACCGCAGAAACGGTTTTGGACTTTTTATTGAGGTTCCGCAGAAGCGGGTATTTGTCTGCAGAAGCGGTCCTGCATAAGCGAAAGCGGGAATGCAGAAGCGAAAGTCGGCCTGGACAGAAGGGTTTTAAAATAGCATTTTCATCCGCAAGCTTGAGGTATTTTCCACCATTGTTGAGTGACCTTGAGAGCTTTTGGCGAGAACTAAAGAGAGATTTGACTGGGAATCGATTGGAGGTAAGTCCCTTGACCTAAATATACGAGATTATGATAGATTTAACATGGAAATTTGTTGAAATTTATCAAAAGGTGGTAAAGCTAGGGCTTGAGAATTTGGTAATTTAAAAATGGAATTTGAAGGGTCAAATGGACTCCGATTTTGGTAAATTTGATATGCATGGACTCGTGGAGAGACAAGGAATCTGGTGATGTGAATTTTGTAATTTTTTGAGAAGTGGGCTCGGGGCTCGGGTTTTGCTAGTTTCGAGATTTTTGCTATTTTTCGATTGTTTTCGATTGGGTGTTGTTTCCTTAGCATAATGTGATGTATTCGCTCTAATTTTGGTTAGATTCGACGCGCGTGGAGGCTCATTTGAGGGTCAAAGGCGTCGTGAGCTAGAGATTTCACTGGTTCGAGGTGACTGTAAATGACAGTCTAAGGGTTTGAAACCCCGGATTTGCACATCATAGTGCTGTATTGAGGTGACTTGCACTCGGGATAGCGAGCGTGGGGTAGAGCACCGTTGGGGATTGTGACTTGGTCTGTCCCAATTGATGAAATTACTACGTATTTGACTGAAACTACTTGTTATCATTATAATTTGGGCTGATTGCCATGTTTGGGCTTCGTGCCAACTATGTGAATCCTTCACGGATTGATATCACTGTTTCGCATTACCTTGCATATTATTTGATCTCGGTCTAAGGTTTTAATATTGTTTTGCAAACTCAGTCGTCTTTCTAAGATTTGAAAACTTAAATGATATTTCTAAATCGTATTTTGGGCTGTGAATTACTGTTTTAAAGATATCCGAGGGGCTTATAGTGATTTTTGGATATATGGATGGCTCGGGCTGAGCACCGCAGCGGTATTATATTGATATTGAGGTTGAGGGCCTGGTTGGTGCCACGAGATGGCTTTATTAATTGCGCTTGGGCTGTAGGAGCCCCGCCGGAGTCTGTACACACCCCTAGTGAGCACCGTCGATGTTAAATATATAGATGGCTCGTGCTCCACGCCGTAGTGGGTACTGGAATGTACCGTCATATGCATTGCATTGCACCCATGCATTTGTTCCTATTTGTATTATCTGTCATGACATTCCAACACTCACATTTCATTGGCATCCATGCTACTCCTTGTACTGTTTACCTGATACCCTGGTGTTATTTGTTAATGGAGTGTTGTGCCCGAGGGGCTGACTTATGTGCTGACTTGCACTATCTGTTTCGCATTCATTTGCTTAACTATTGGAAAAATATGTTTTCAAAAAGGTTTAAAAACTGAGTCCAGATATTTCCAAAGATTTCACGGTTTCACGTTTTCTCAAAGGGTTACACTATGCTATATAGCATGATGACTTGCTTTACGTGGTTTCTTGCTGCTCAGTTATTATTTACCTTTATTACTCACTGAGTTGGAGTACTCACTTTACTCCATGCACCTCGTGTGCAGATGCAGGTATTGGTTTAACCGATAGTGGGTTTAAGCTGGTTGAGGATTTTGCTATTGTAGCCGAGCAAGGTGACCACCAGCGTTCGTGGCACCAGATTTCTTATTTTGATTCTAAATTTTTAGTCCATGTATTACATGCCTTGTAGTTGAATCAAAATCCTTCTAGGTGCTCGTGACTTGTGACACCCCGGTTGGGCTATATCGGGATGGTTCTCTGTTTTATTATTTTTCTTCCGCACATATGATAATTTTATTAATGTTTTAGACTTATTTATGATAAGTAAGTATTAAAGAGGTATTGATGTCTGTTGGCTGGCCTTGTCTTCACGAGAGGCGCCATCACGACCGGGTTTGAGAATTGGGTCGTGACACAACCCACTTCATTAAGTCTAGATCTAGACTCATCAAGGCCATTTCATCTTCCATTTGGGCACCCCTGAACAGGCCCACGATCTGATGGACCCTCATCTAAACTCTATTGAAATTCGTTATTTTGGAATTGGTTTAGAGACCTTAATTTATAAGTTTGACATAATATTGATTTGGGCTTCTTAAGCTAGGAAGCACATTTGAACTAACGGGTTTTTCCTCTTGTTTAGTTGTGGACTTGAGTTTGAGTGCCCGGATTCCTTAATTAAAAACTATGCCCTTTTAGAGACAAATTTAATAGAAAATCATAGTTTTCTTTTAGAATGGCATTTTTAAAATAACAACGAGGTGCACTACGCCAAATAAAACTCATAAATTGCGTGTCCCTCTTTAAATGTTTATATTAAAATACGTAGAATTCGGGACGTGCCATTTAGCGAATTTTCATGGACTCCTGCAAAGTTACTAACACGTTAGTCGCTTTAGGCTCACTTTTTAATAATTTTACCTTCCTAAATTCGGGTGTGTATTTCATGCGACCCAAATCCAAATCCCAAAATGTTGAATAAAATGTGTCGAGGATCCGGGTGCATTTCATGTGACGTGATTCAAAAACATATTTTAAACGACGTTCAATTTCTTAAAAAATTAATTAAAGGCGATAAATAATTCTAAAATTGCACTATAGGATGACATGTATTAAAATCGGATTTAGCCAATTATAATAGTTTAAGCGACCGTGCTAGAACCACGGGATCCGGGGTGCCAAAAACCTTCCCTCGGGTCAACAGAATTCCTTATTTAGAATTTTTGGTTCGCAGACTCCAACTGGGAAGTCAAAAATTTTCCTCGATGTGGGATTCACATTAAATAGGTGACTTGGGACAACAAAATCCAAACCTATCCCAAGTGGCGACTCTAAATAAATAAATAATCCCATTTCGAATAATGTCACTTAAATTGAAAAAATTCCCTTATACACTATCCTCCGAGGTAGGTGTATAAAAAAGGAGGTGTGACAAATACTGCTAAAGTACCATCAACTTAATCACATTGCCTTTTTCTAAAGCATATACCCTCGTCAATTTACCTCCAACTAGAAACAATATTTCATTAATCATCTGAAGATCATTTCCCTAATCATTTGAAGTTCATTTCTCTAATTATCTGAAACTGCCTGTGCTGCCTAAGAATTTTATGGCCTTCTGTTCAGAACTGAACTGTAACCTTACGCACGCAAATTTCAATCCTTCACACATACCGCATATAGCAATCCATCCTAAAATAACATGAGAATTACATATCCCTTTCAAGCCACAAGCAACTATGTACTCAATCAACCAATAACTTTCTGTTAATCCCATTCAGAAGAAAATCACTACACATCCCCTGCTCCTCATGCCTGCAGAAAATATACATCTCTAGTCACGGTAGAAAACAACAAGAACTCTTCGACTCCCTTTTGCACAAACAAGCCTGTCTGGACTGAATCCTCCTAACTCAACCAACCTATGCATGCCACTAAACCTAATAGCATTTCCGCAAAATACCTGTAGAAACTTATTACCTCATAAACACCCAAAGAACTAATCATATCATTACCATACCGATCCGGCCTACTATCAAGCTACACCATCTATCCGAGCTCCCTCCTGATTTACCTTAACTTGATACTCCTTCTTGCTATAACCTCACAATTCCTCAACCCAAACTTACCACACGAGACCCAAACATAATACCACACAGCCTAAGGCTCACAACCCATTGGATACTTTTTTAAATGTTCCCCAAAGCACCATATTTAAGATACCGCTCTGAAAGGACTTACTGCAAATCCAAATCCATTACCTTTACCTTCTCATTAGTGATATATAGAATCCCGCAATTAATACACAAAATACCATAAGTTTTGCCATATTCCACTGAAAAACTCAATTTCTAGCCATAAGTACAACTTTAAAGCCTCCAATTATTGCATGTAAAATCTTGAACACAATAGAATCATTCTCTAGAGTTATCCACTCTACTCAAACCACAGTTAGATTGATTAAATGAACCGAACAACATGTGCTTCATTAGCACCCCAACACTGCAGAATGTAACCTCACTCCAATATAACCAAGCAACTTCTTGCCCTATGCATCGGCTTCCTTACCAACAACAACTCAAGTTATTCCCCAATTCTCGTACACCCATAAAGCATAACATAGCCTTTATTGAAATTTCCTATACTCGAGCCATAACAGATTCACAAATACGCCTCGAACTCGAACCATTAGAGCACATAACCATGCAATCAACTATTCAATAGCAGACTCCCCCACTTGGCTCGAAGTCATAGATCAAAACACACACCATAACTCATAATGTATATACTTTATTGCTGCCATAATACCATAGTGATATTTACTCAATCCTTCATAAGCTCGTGGAACGCAGACCATCTGGTACTTCATATCTTCTGCAAATCTCGCATTTACTCTTGTAACAATTAAACCCATTCTCTTAAGTGACCCAAATTAAATTTTAACACATATATTTCACTTGTAAATGGGATCTTCTAATAGACAACATAAGGATCACATAACTCCAGAACGTTTCCCATGAGATAACCCACCTGCTTCACCTTAAACTAACATTTATGTATACCTTCTACCGTCATAACCATTACGCAGTCACTTAGTCTTCCTAAGTCTAAACTCATACCATAACATGAAATTTGCTTCACTCCCAACTAGGAAACATGAAAATATTCTTCACTTGCCCATAACTCGGGGGCTAAACCTCGAATCAAGATGGAAATTCAAGCACCTAATAGTTCTTCTATCCTCTAGCAGACCCTTCTTGTTGCTCCCAAATCATACCAATACATTTCGCAGTCATATCACCCTCATCACATACTAAACAGTCATTCCTTCCCTTAATAGGGGAACGATAACACATATAGATCCAGAAACACGTACTTATACAAGCAACCGCTCAAGGCTCATGCTATAGGTAACAATCCAGCCTCAAGTCTTTCCAGACTGGCCCAACATCAACACACAGACATCACATCTCGCCCCTCGATCAAGGAATCACAAGCCATCGTTGCACATCTGATACTGAGCGCTCATGTGTGCATACAAACGCGTGGAAGAAATTTCAAGAGTTACATTTCAAGCTGAATAAAGGACGCACGATATGAATTTCAAGGATGTGAAGTTTTCCTAAAGGTTCTGCAGCCTCTCGAGGATAAATAGAGACGTCTCCGTACCAATCTCCCAATCTGGGAGATGCTACTAAACTTGCTTATGACTCGTGAGACCTATGTAACCTAGGCTCTGATACCAACTTGTCACGACCCTAAACCCAGACTCGGTCATGATGGCGCCTCTCGTGAAGACAAGGCCAACCGACACATTTCCAATTCGAAGTTAGACATCTAAATAACAATAAAACAGGCTAAAACATGATTTAATAACACTAAGTAGCAGATAATATCATAACAATGCGGAAGTACACCCCAAACACAGCCCAAACCGGGGTGTCACTAGTCATGAGCATCTACTAAGGTCTAAATACAACTGACAAAGTCTGAAATATACTAAGTACAAACTAATAAAATAAGGAGGGAGAAAAAGCAATGCTACGAGCGCCGACAGCTACCTTCCTAAACTCAAATGACTCTGCCTTCGATCAACTAATACTCGCTACCGGGTTCAGAAAATTACCTTAATCTGCACACAAGGTGCACGTAGTAAAGTGAGTACTCCGACTCAGTGAGTAATAATCATAAATAAAGACTAAGTGATAAGAAATCACGAAAAGTGTATCCACATATTGTATAGAAGTAGTACAAAACCAGTAAGAAAATAATGAAGCTGTGAAATCTCTTAAAGAATCTTAGCTCAGTTTAAAACTTCTTCAAAAATGACTTTTCAACAGTTAAGCAATTGAATGCAAAACAACTAGAACAGATAAGCATAAAGAATCCGCCCCTCAGGCACAGTTACACAACTAAACAGGTAAATGATAGGTAATTAAATAGATAAGCACATAAAGTTTCGCCCCTCGGGCACAATGTTACAAATCCGCCCCTTGAGCAATGTCTCAAAATAGTACCATCCCCTAAGGCAATCACACAGAACCATACCGCCCCATCGGGCTATATCTCACATCACAATGGGTACCCGCACTTACTAGGGGTGTGCAGACTCCTAGAGGGGCCCTTACGGCCTAAGTGCAATATCAAGCCATCTCGTGGAATCATAAACAGATCCTCAACCTCATATCAATATCAAGCGACCTCGTGGTGCATAATCTCAGGCCCTCGGCCTCATAATCAAAACCAGTGTATCACCGCTGCGGCATGCAGCCTGAACCAAAAGATATCCTCACAATACAGGCCCTTGGCCTTAGTCAGTCAAAAATCACATAAGCCTATCGAGCAACAGTAAAATAGTGATTCTCAGCCCAAAATATCATGTAAATATCATTTGAGTATTAAAACTGAGTGAACATGGCTTAGTTTTGAAAACAGTGGAAAATAACCAGACTGAGTTCAAATGTAAAGTCAAAACAGTGAGGAAGTATCAACAAAAATCACCAAAGGGTTCAAATAATTGGAACAAAGCTGAAATATGGCATTCAACCGAAATAATGATGATAGCAAATAGATTTTAGGAAAATACATGGAAAAATCATCAATCGGGATAGATCAAGTCATACTCCCCAATTTTTCACTACCCCACGCTGGTCATCAAGAATGTGCCTCACCTCAATATAGCACCACGATGTGCAATCTGGTGTTTTAAACCCTCAAAACATTATTTACAATCATTACTCACCTCGATCCGGTCCAAACTCTAGCCCCCCATGCCTTTGGCCGCATGAATCGACCTCCGGATGCTCCAAATCTAGTCACAATCAGTACATAATCATTAAAATATTCTAAGGGAACGAAGCCCACTCGAAAATATTCAATTCACATAAAAAAATCCCAAAATTGCTTATACCCGGCCCCCAGGCCCATGTCTCGGAATCCAATAAAATTATCATCAATGGAATCCTCTTCCTCTTACGAGTTCATACATATTAAATTTACCAAAATCCGACCTCATATGGTCAATCGATTCTAAAAATTCACTGCCCAATTTTCAAGCCCTAGTTCTTTAATTTTCTTCCTTAATTTTCATTAATACCATAATTAAATAATGGAAAAATAACCGTAAACATGAGTAATGAGGCTTAGGGAACTTACCTAACTGATTCCCTTGAATTCACTGCCCTAGCTCGCTTCTTATCTTCAAAAATGGAGAACTTAGCAAAATTTCACAAAGGAACATTATATACTTTCTGACCCATGTATTTCTGCACCTGCGGTCCTATTATCGCTTCTGTGGTTCCTCTATACGAATATTCCACTGCATCTGTGGTCTTCATTAAATGACAAATCTCTGCATCTGCGGTTAAACATTCACAGCTGCACTACCACAGGTGCACCCACGACAGCGCTTCTGCGGTTCCCGAAGGATTTCACATTGGCTGCATATGCAAACATTGCACCTGCTGCCTCCCAACCGCAAGTGCGGTTATGATAGAACCAAAAGCTTCAATTGTAACTCAAATTCCAAATTCTTCCGTCAACCATCTAAAATTACCCCGAGTCCCCCGGGACCCCAACCAAAAGCACAAACATATCCCAATACCTTATCCAAAGTTGTTCCAATCTTCAAAACATCTCAAATAACATCAAATCAACTAAAACACATCAGATTCAAGCCAAACTTTCTAAAATCTTCTGAATTTCATTTTTGATAAAAAAACCTAACCAAACCATGTCCAAATGACCAAATATTTTGCACACACATCCCAAATGAAACAACAGAACTACTGCAACTTCCAGAATTTCATTCCGACCTCTATATCAAAATCTCACCTATCAACCAGAAAACGTCGAAATCTCAAATTCGCCAATTCAAGCCTAAACCTTCCACGGACTTCCAAAATGCATTCTAATCATGCTACTAAGTTCCAAATAACCTAAAAGAGCTAACCAAATCATAAAAATCCCGATTCGAGATCATATGCGAACAAGTCAAATCTTGGTCAAACCTTTCAAATCTCAAGCTTCAAACTGGGAACTGTTCTTCCAAATTCATTTCGATTACCCTGAAAACCAAAACCAATGATTCATGAGTCATAATACATCTCACGGGGCAAGTCATGCCTGGGAACTGACGAGCAAAGTGCAAAATCTCAAAATGACCTGTCGAGTTATTACAGGTCGACAAGATCAGGAGTCGTTACCTGATATTGTTACAAGTATATTATCAGTCTCCTCATATGATATATATGCATTGATTGACCTAGGTTCCACATTATCATATGTTACTTTGTTGGTTGCTAGTAAGTTTGGAATAGAACCTGAGTTGCTTAAACCTTTATAGGTGTGCACACCTATTGGGGATCCAGTGAAAGCTAGGCCGGTATACAAAGATTGTATAGTAGTAGTTCATAGTCGATCTATAGTAGCAAACCTAATTTAGTTACATATGGTGGAATTCAATGTTATAATAGGTATGGATTGGTTGGATTCTTGTTATGCCAACGTTGATTGTAGAGCAAATATAGTTCGATTCAAATTCCCAAAGGAGCCTGTTTTAGAGTGGAAACATAATATGACATCACCAAGAGATAGGTTTATTTCCTATATCAAGGCAAGGATGATGATCAGGAAGGGCTATATTTATAACTTAGTTCAGGCACAGGATGTGAAAGTAGAGTCACCAACTATTCAATCTATCCCTATGGTTAATGAGTTTCCCGATGAGCTTTCGGGTCTTTCGTCAGAGCGGGAAATTGAGTTTTCTATTGACATATTATCAGGTACTCAACCAATATCTATTCCTCCCTATAGAATTGCACCTGCAGAACTAAGAGAGTTGAAGGAACAATTAAGGGACTTGCTTGAAAAAGGCTTCATCATACCTAGTACATCACCGTGGGGAGCACCTATGTTATTTGTGAGGAAGAAGGATGGTTCCTTGCGAATGCGAATTGATTATCGACAGTTGAATAAGGTAATGATCATGAATAAGTATCTCTCCATGGTTCGTATGATGATTTCAGACTTGGGCATATGCCCGGATTGGGTTTTGGATAACCCGGGAGCATTTTGGCGCCTATTGTGGAAGTTGGCATTTTAGAAGAAATTTTATAAGTTTGGTTTGAAGTGCATTTTGGTGTTATCAACGTCCATTTGGAATTCTAAGACTGTGAATAGCTCCGTATAGTGATTCTGGAGTTGGGGGTGCGCTCGGAAGTAAATTCGGAGGTCCGTAGACCATTTTGAAGCCATTTGGCAAAAGATAGAAAATTGAAGGTTTTTGGAGAGTTTGACCGGGGGATTGACTTTTTTATATCGGGGTTAGAATCATATTCCGAAAGTTGGAATAGGTCCGTAATATCAAATATGACTTATGTGCAAAATTTGAGGTCAATCAGACGTGTTTTGATAGGTTTAAACATCGAAAATAGAAGTTGGAAAGTTCAAAGTTCATAAAGCTTGAATTGAGGTGTAATTCATGAATTTAGCATTGTTTGATATGATTTGAAGCCTTGATCAAGTCCATAATGTGTTTTGGGATTGGTTGGTATGTTTGGTTGGGGTCCCGGGGGTCTCGGGTGGATTTCGGGTGGTTAACGGATCAAAAATTGGATTTTTAGAAGAGCTGAGTTTGCTGGTATCTGGTATTTCCGCTTCTGCGGAAATGGGACCGCAGAAGTGGCCCCGCAGAAGCGAAGAAGAAACCGCAGAAGCAGACAAGGGCGGGAGCAGGAAGGACTGCAGAAGCGGCCTTTGATCCGCTGATGCGGAACCGCAGAAGCGGTGGGTCTGACCGCAGAAGCGGAAAGCCTGGGGTCGTTTGAAATCGCAGAAGCGGCAAGCGGTCCGCAGAAGCCGGACCACGAAAGCGGGAAAGGCATCGCAAAAGCGGAAGTCCTGGGCATGGACAAGAACCGCAAAAGCGGCCAAGAATCCGCATAAGCGGGACCGCATAAGTGGTAATAATTCCACAGAAGCGGAAACGACTGAAGGCAGAAGCTTAATTTAAGTCGTGATTTGGTCCATTTCTCTCATATTTTCATGGCTTGGGGCGATTGTGGAGAGCTTCAAGGAGGGGATTTTCTCCATCAATGTTAAGATAAGTTATTCCCACCTATTATAAGTTAAACACATTGATCATATATGATATTAAGCATGGGCATTAGTGTAAATATTGGGGTTTTGGTTGGAAACCTATAAAATTATAAAACTTGGATTTTAGCCACGATTTTGAGAATGGATGTAGGAGAAAATTATATATTTGAGCTCCTAAGGTCATGGGTAACTTTTATCTTCGAAAAATTTCGGATTCCGGGCACGTGGGCCTGAGAGCATTTTGGTCAACTTCTCATTCGGGGTTAGGAATGGTTATAAATTGAGTTGTAAGGTATAGTTGAGCATATATTAATGGATTTATATTATAGTTGTCTAGTTTTGGAGCATTATGCGTTGGTGCAAGTCTTCGAAAGAATGTAGAATGCAGGTTATGAGTCTTCGGAGCGAGGTGAGTCTCCTTTCTATCTTGTGAGGGGGAATTTACCCCATAGGTGAAGTAAATGATTATGTGCTCCTATTTGTGGTGGCTACGTACGCACGAGGTGACGAGATTCCGTGCGTAGCTACTATCATGCTATTGTCCGGGTAGTCTAGGACCCAAAGAGCATGTTATACATGGATTATAGTGAACCCATTTATGGTTTGAACTGCCTAAATCACATTAAAATTGGTAAATGAATTTCAAAGGGGTTAAGCTTCATTCTTAAAAATTGTTAAAGGAGAATTGGTTTTATTTGAATAAATATTCCCCGATAAGTTCTTATTTGACTGGTTGAGCATGTATTCCTGTGTGTACCTGCGTCGCACGGATGATTCGCGAGCAGGGTATTTGTCTACTTTATGTTGACTGCGTCGCATGGATGATTCACGAGCAGGATATTTGTTTACTTTATGTTGACCGCGTCGTATGGATGATTCGCGAGCGGGGAAAATAGATGCATCTATTGGTTCAAGCCGTTCGACCCTCGGCAGTGCACAGTTTACATTTCTGTTGGATCGGGCCATCGCCTCGGCATGATATGCGCATGTTTATGTTACTTACTTGAAGTACTGGATGTACTTATTGCCTTTTTGGCCTGACATGAATTACTGAAGATAGAAGAAAAGAAATCCCGAAAATCCTTTGCTAATTATTAAAGGTTTTACAGCCTTGTGAACTAGAGCATGCTATATAAATCCATGAATTCCTCACGGTTTAGCATATCATTATTGGACCATTAGTAAGTGTCAAAGTTGACCATCTCGTCTCTACCCCTTCGGGATTAGGCGGGATACTCACTGAGTACACGTTGATTACGTACTCATACTACACTTCTGTGCATTTTTGTTGCACAGGTACTTGATGCATTAGCGGCCTACTGGGCGCAGAAACACGGACGATTCGGGGACTAGGTGAGCTGTAGTATGCAAGGCGGCCCGTAGCTCTTTAAAGTCCTTTTCTAGTAACTGTATTTCTTTTCTGTCCATTGTATTCCGAACGGATGTTGTGTTGTATTTTATGTCTTTATCAGTAGTTGCTCATGCACTTGTGACACCGGGTTTCTGGGTTGGTTTAAGTAAATCTTTATGCCAATTGGTATTATTTAAGTTTGAATTCAGGAAAACGATCTTATTTTATGTGAAATACAAAGAAAAACCTTAGATTTTCAAAGGTATTAAAAGAGGGAATTAATTGGTAATCTAATTGGCTAGCCTGACAGCGATGTCCGGCGCCACCACGACCCTTAGTGGATTTTAGGTCGTGACAATTGACAAAGTTTACTCAAAAGGGAGCTAAGTTTAACTGGATCGATGCTTCTGAATGGAGTTTCCAGGCATTGAAGGATAGACTAACTTCAGTACTAGTTCTAACACTCCCAGAGGGAACTAATGGTTATGCTATCTATTGTGATGCTTTGGCCATTAGATTGGGTTGTGTACTGATGCAGCATCGTCACGTTGTAGCTTATGCTTCTAGACAACTAAGAAAGCACGAGAATAATTACACCTCACATGATTTAGATTTAGACGTAGTGATTAATGCACAAAATATCCGAAGGCACTATTTGTATGGCATTCATGTTGATATCTGTACGGATCATAAGAGCTTTCAGTATATCTTCAAGCAAAAGGAACTAAATTTACGTTAGAGGAGATGGTTAGAGGGACTAAAAGACTATGACATTGATATTTTATACCATCTAGGGAAGGAATGTAGTAGTCGATTCCCTCACCTATAGGTCTTTGGTAGCATGTCATATTTACTACTAGAGAAGAGGGGGATACCCATGAGATTCTTTAGCTAACTAATATTGGAGTTAGATTACTGGACTCAGGTGATATCGGAGTTACTATTCAGGACACGACAATATCTTCTTTAGTAACTGAAGTGAAGAAATGCAAGTACGAGGATCTTGTGTTAGCTCATTACATGGATACAACCCCTCAGAAGGAGAAGACACCATTTGAGATTACAAGAGATGGACTTTTTAGATATCGAGGACGATTATGTGTCCCTAATGTTGCAGGGATGCGTCGACAGGTTATCGGAGAAACTCACTATTCTCATTATTCTGTCCATCCAGGAGTAAGAAAGATGTATCATGATATCAGGGGAATATATTGGTAGGACAGAATGAAAAAGGATATAGCAGAGTTTGTTGCTTAGTTCCCTACTATCCGCAGGTTAATATTGAGCATCTAAAACCCAGTGGATTATTAAAGGCTATAGAGATTCCGACTTGGGAGTGGGAAGTAATTAATATGGATTTCAACATAGGATTACCTCATACCCAATGTAAGTTTGATTCTATATGGGTGATTATGGATAGACTTACAAACTCTGCCCATTTTTTGCTTGCTCGGACTACTTATTCTGCAGAGGATTATGCAAGGCCTTATATTAAGGAGATAGTAGGACTTCATGGTGTCCTTATATCTATTATCTCGCATAGAGGTGCTCAGTTTACAACTAATTTCTGCAGGTCCTTCCAAAAAGGATTAGGGACTCAGTTAAGTCTCAGTACAACATTTCATCCCTAGAAAAATGGACAGATTGAGCATATATTCCGACAAACATGTTATAGTCTTGTGTGAGGGCAGCTGGGATGATCATCTGCCGCTCAATGAGTTAGTATATAATAATAGCTATTATTCCAATATTGAGACGGCTCCATACGAAGCTCTTTACAGACGAAAGTGTAGGTCACCTATAGGATGGTTCAACGTCAGGGAAACTAAGTTAGTATGACCAGAGTTGGTACAACAGGCAATCAAGAAGATTAAGCTAATACAGGAAAGTCTATTAGCAGTTCAAAGCCGTCAGAAGTCTTATGTGGATAATTGACGACGAGACTTGGAGTTCCAGGTTGACGACTGGGTATTTCTAAAGGTATCACTGATAAAAGGCATTATGAGGTTTGGTAAGAAAGGAAAACTTAGCCCTCGGTACATTGGACCATATGAGGAAACTCCCATTGTTATACTAGATAGACAGGTTCATAGATTGAGAACTAAAGACGTAGCTTCAGTGAAAGTACTTTGGAGAAATAATAATGTGAAAGAAATGACTTGAGAAGCCGAATAAGACATGAAGTCTAGGTATCCTCACTTGTTTCCTCTTCTAGAGAAGGATTCGACTGAGACATCACAGCCTTAAGGTACGTATATGGATTCTTGTGTTAGTTATTGTCATTGGTCGTGTGGGGCCATTGTCGTAATTGATGATTGTGGAAATATTTGGCATTAAATTATTGAGCTTTCTAGAGGAAGGGTTGGCAGTAATATTTTTACAAAGGCAACTCTGCCAAAAATTGGTAGTAGCGTTTTCATACGTTGAAGTTTCGTCATAAGTTAATCGACATAAACTCGGGAATAAGATTATTTTTTGAGGTTATAAATATTTATGTTATTTATAACAGGTGATAAGTAAGTTCCGTGAAGGTTAGAGAGTAAACAAATAAAAGACAATGAGTTTCGTTGAATATTGTCAATTTGGGATAAAATAAGGTCCAAGCTATAGTACCCGGTAGCTAGTGCCATACAAGGTGCCACATGACCATGATAGTAAGGTATATAAAGTATGTTAAAAGTGATTAGTATTTTAAGTAAATTAAGATATTACCTAATTATATTGTTAATGGGTTAATTATTGATTTGAATAGAAAATTAACAAATCAATTGGAAATTAGTGGATAATTATTGGGTGGGAACATCACCCCCAACGTGGCAGCAAGGAGTCTATTTGTTAAGACGAAACATGAATCATTGGCTTAGGTGGCACATTTAGGAGAGGTTAGCAAAATGATCCTTATCAAATGGGTCCCATAACCACAATGATAAGAGGCCTCTCTAGTTCACTAAATGGAGATGCTTATGTCTACAAAGTAACGGATAAAGCTACAACAACATTCACACGAGACTACATAATGTATTAGCAAGGGGATTTGAAATTCTAAGAGAGCCCGCTATAACCCTTCTCAAGAATATCATATGGATTTTTTCCTACTTCGATCTCATCGTTACGTGTTTTATTGCAATTGACGTGTGTTAGAGAGATTGTCAAGAGAATCGGCTCAAGTATGTTAAGGTTGTCCCTTCTTTCCTTTTGGCATGATCCCCATGATACAAATAAAAAAAGCAAAAAACACAACTTGCATAAATGCCTCTATTCATAGAAGCACTAGGGGTGCCTATGTTCTTAATCTCCCATGTGTCTTAATTTGTCTTATGTTCATGGGTCTTAGAAAAATACGTTGTTGATGAAGTTTATCCAAAGGCATATTGATCTTATGACATTCCGAGAAATCTTAAAACTTACTTCTTATGTATTTCATTCATTTATACATGTATATTGATCCATGACCAGATGGCATTATATACGTATATATATTATATATATATGGGATACGGAAAAAGGTTATGGAGTTATATATGCATTACCACCTGATCAGTTGATATATATTGATGATTTCACCCACAAAGGCCGAGATAATATGACATGATGCCCTTAGAGGCTTGATGATGTTATGTACACTTATACATATGCATGATACGACATTCATACGCAAATGCATGATTTTATAAATGTTTCAAGATTCACAAAGTTATTTAGACTTACAGGCGGATTCCTTTACTCCATGTTCTTTTATGTCTTTTAAGTACTGATTTTCATGCCTTACATACTCGATATATTATTCGTATTGACGCCTCTATTTCTTGGGGCCTGCGTTTCATGTCTGCATGTGCATGTAGACAGGCTAATGGTCCCCCTTTTTAGGATCCTTGATCAGCGAGAGTTGGTGTGCTCCACTTGATCCGGAACTGTTATTAGTTTTCGTACACTATTTTTGTATGTAAATATGGGTACGATGGGGCCCAGTCCCATCCTTTATATAGTTGTACACTCTATTAAAGCTCTGTAGACAATCATGTATAGTTGGGTAGCATGTGACCTTGTTGGCTTCAGGTTTTGGATATATTATTGTCTATAGCAACTTTGTCGGCTCGCCCTACTGTTTTCCGCATGTATATGTATATATGTCTTTTGGACATATTTTCCTCAAGTATTTATTTCACGTGATTCAACAGTTTATTGACATATGTTATTCATGACCTACCCTTAATTCATGTTTATATCTTAGATGCATGCTTAGGGGTGTTCGACAAGTAGGACTCGGGCACTCGTCATGACCCATCGATTTGGATCGTGACAAATGTGCTCACCCTTTATCATTTTCACTTAATATCGTATTTTTTATAGAGGAGAATTTAATAGCATGACGTGCGCCTATCTGACACATCATGAGTATGCATTGCACTCTCACATTAGGCACTTTTAGAGTCTTATTTTATGAAAAAAGTTCAAGGGTCTTTTGATATATTTTAATTTTAGCCGCCAATTTCATTGAGACCATTGTTTCACGAATATGTTGTTCAACAAACTTCATTTGCTTTTGTTAACTGAATGGCACATTTGTTGTCTTTAGTGTTCATGTCATTGTTGTCTTATCTTAATTGGAACTCTATAAAATTTAAGTGAGAATGTCAAAAATAGATGTGTGGCTCAAGAGGGAGGCTAGAAAAACCTTGATTTAGGCCCTCAAGATTTTGAGGCCCAAAAGAATTTTAATATTGAATTTTAAGATTTTTTTTAGCTTAGACAATAGTAAAGTTTGCAAAAAAATAAAAAGTATAAAAAATTGATAAAAAGGAAAGAAAGAGAGATTGTCAATTATTTTATAGTAAAATACTTTAAAACCCTGAATTAAACTGCTTATATTTTTGTATTTGTAAATATAATTTCTTACAAAAAATGTCAAAGGAATTAAATTACAAACACATGCCTAATATTTTATTTGTTCAAATTATCGTTTATTAATATAAATAACATCATTCCTATGTAAAGTTAAAGGCTTTATATCATTTAAGAATATTATATTAAAACAACAAGCACGAAAAAAATGGTAATATTAATTTTTTTTTTGCAGCACACATACATGAATTCTAGCATAAAAAACATAAGGCCTTTTATTAAAATCTGGCTTTAAGACACTAATTTTATTGAGCCGCGCTTGATCAAAGAAAATACTATGGATGCACCAAAAAAATATAGTAGTACCAGAACGTAGATTGGATAAACTGATAGAAGGATAATATCACAAAGAAAAGAGAGACGAACACATCAAAATAATCCCAACAAAAAAAGAAGTGCTAAATAGTTTCCCATTAGACATGCACTTATAGTAGAGATAATAGATTGCATAATATGTGTAGCAGCTAAGTAAAGTAGCAACGTTTTCTTCTTGAGAAAGTAAAACACAATCCTATTGCATTTCAAGTTCCGTAGGAACCCCCACCTTGGCAATCCTCTCATCACCGGGAGAGATTTTCCATGCGCGAATCACAGACATGACAATGTAGAGGATAGCAAGCCCAAAAGTAATGATAAACCTGACCACAATAAAACATTGAGAGGCACATGATCATAGTCATTTTTTCAGTAATTAACCGCAGGATTCATAGAACAATTGATCGAAGTCAAGGGCGGCTCTAGGGTAAGGGAGGCGAAACACTTGCCTTAGGCCCCCAAATATTTAAGTCCCCCAAAATATATAATTTATATATTAGTTAATAAAAAATTTCAAATTTTATATTTTTTTAAAATTTGGTAGAGATAGATTCGAATGAGCTACTCCCTCCGGTTGTCTTTTTTTCTAAGTTTGTTTTTGTCACGACCCAAAATCCACTAAGGGTCGTGGTGGCGCCGGACACTGCTGTCAGGCCAGCCAATTAGATTATCAATTAATTCCTTCTTTTAATACCTTTAAAAATCTAAGGTTTTTCCTTCTGTTTCACATATAATAAGATCATTTCCCTGAATTCAAACTTATATAATACCAATTGGTATAAAGATTTACCGAAACCATCCCAGAAACCCGGTATCACAAGTACATGAGCAACTACTGATAAAGACAAAAAAAAAAAATACAACACAGCATCCGTCCGGAATACAATGGACGGAAAGTAAATACAGTACAAAGGAAGGGACTACTCTCGCTGAGGCCGTCTCGAATGATGCAACTCACCTAGTCCCAGCGTTATCCATGATGCTACGCCCAATAGGCTGCTAGAGGTGTATATATACCTGTGCAACAAAAATGCACAGAAGTGTAGTATGAGTATGTAATCAACATATACTCAGTGAGTATCTCGCCTAATCCCGAAGGGGTAGAGACGAGATGGCCAATTCCGACACTCACTAGAGGTCAATTAGCAATATTATATAAGTGCGAGGAAAATCATAGATTTATATAGAAGTTCAAGTTGTGAAGCCAGAAAACAGGTAAACACCTCCAATAATAAATCAAGGGCTTCTAAGGTTTATTTGTTATAATTTTATCAGTTCATATCAAGCCAGGTAGGGCCAATTCCACATTTATAAATTTCCAAGTAATAGATAAACATGCGCAAATCACGCCGAGGTCGACGGTCCGCTCCAACAGAATGTAAATTGTGCACTGCCGAGGGTCGAGCGGCACGAACCATAGATGCATCTATTATCACCGAGGCATTCGGCCCATTCCATAATTAAACACATATCCTACTCGCGAATCATCCATGCGACGCAGGCACACATAAAGTACATGCTCAATCAGTCAAATAAGAACTTATCGGGGAATATTTATTCAAATAAAATCAATTCTCCTTTAACCATTTAAGAGATGAAGTTTAATTCTTTTAGGAATTTACTTACTAATTCGATGAGAGTTAAGAAATTTCAAGCTACCAATGTGTTCACAAATAATCCACGTACACATGCTTTTGGGTCCTAACCACCCGGACAATAGCATAATAGTAGCTACGCACGGACTCTCGTCACGTCGTGCGTACGTAGCCCCCACAAATAGGAGCATATAATTGATTACTTCACCTATGGGGTAAATTTCCCCTTACAAGATTAGAAAGGAAACTCACCTTGCTCCGAAGACTCGCAACCGGCATTCTACATCCTTCCGCAGGCTTGAACCAATGCACAATGTACCAAAACTAGCCAATGATCATACAAATCCATTAATATATGCTCCACTATACCTTACAACTCAATTTATAACCATTCCTAACCCCGAATGAGAAGTTGACCAAAATGCTATCGGGCCCACGTGCCCGGAATCCGAATTTTTATTTTTTTTTTAACATAAAAGTTACCCATGACCTTAGGAACTCAAATATATGATTTTCTCCTAATTCCATACTCAAAATCGTGGCTAAAATCCAA
>MU693619.1:94633-141230 GCA_026770625.1 Nicotiana glauca
CTTTTACCATTTAAGAGATGAAGTTTAATTCTTTTAGGAATTTACTTACTAATTCGATGAGAGTTAAGAAATTTCAAGCTACCAATGTGTTCACAATTAATCCACGTACACATGCTTTTGGGTCCTAACCACCCGGACAATAGCATAAAAGTAGCTACGCACGGACTCTCGACACCTCGTGCGTACGTGGCCCCCCACAAATAGGAGCACATAATTAATTACTTCACCTATGGGGTAAATTCCCCCTCACAAGATTAGAAAGGAGACTCACCTCGCTCCGAAGACTCGCAACCGGCATTCTACATCCTTTCGCAGGCTTGAACCAATGCACAATGCACCAAAACTAGCCAATGATCATACAAATCCATTAATATATGCTCCAATATACCTTACAACTCAATTTATAACCATTCCTAACCCCGAATGAGAAGTTGACCAAAATGTTATCGGGCCCACGTGCCCGGAATCCGATTTTTTTTTTTGAAGATAAAAGTTACCCATGACCTTAGAAACTCAAATATATGATTTTCTCCTAATTCCATACTCAAAATCATGGCTAAAATCCAAGATTATAATTTTTCTAGGTTTCCAACCAAAACCCCAATATTTACTCAAATTCCCATGTCTAATCTTATGGTATAATCTTGCATTTAACTTGGAAATAAGTAGGAGTAGCTTACCTTAACATTGATGGTGAAAACCCTCCTTGAAGCTCTCCAAAAATCGCCCCATGAAGTGAGAAATGAGCAAAAGATGACATTGAGCTCGAATAAATGAAGGCCACTGCCTTCAGTGGTTTCCACATATGCGGAAATATAACCGCCTATGCGGTTCCGCTTCTGCGGACCGCTTGCCGCTTCTGCCTCTCCAAATGACCCCAGGCTTTCCGCTTCTGCGGTCAGACCTACCGCTTCTGCGGTCCTTTCTGCCCCCGCCCTCGTCCGCTTCTGCGGTTTTTCTCTTCGCTTCTGCAGTCCCATTTCCGTAGAAGCGGAAATACCAGATACCAGCAAACTTCAGCTCTTCCAAAAATCCAATTTTTCAATCCGTTAACCACCCGGAATCCACCCGAGGCCCCCGGGACCCCAACCAACCAATCATACCAACGAGTCCCAAAATACATTACGGACTTGATTGAGGCCTCAAATCATAACATACAACGCTAAATTCATGAATTACACCCCAATTCGAGCTTTATGAACTTTGAACTTTCCGACTTCTACTTCCGATGTTTAAACCTATCAAATCACGTCCGATTGTCTTCAAATTTTGCACACAAGTCATATTTGACATTACGGACCTACTCCAACTTCCGGAATTTGATTCCGACCCCGATATCAAAAAGTCAACCCCCTGGTCAAACTCTCCAAAAACCTTCAACTTTCTATCTTTAGCCAAATGGCTTCAAAATGGTCTACGGACCTCCGAATTCACTTCCGATCGCGCCCCCAACTCCAGAATCACTATACGGAGCTATTCACAGTCTCGGAATTCCAAACCGACGTTGATAACACCGAAATGCACTTCAAACCAAACTTATGAAATTTATTATAAAATACTAACTTCCACAATGGGCGTCAAAACACTCCAGGGTTATCCAAAACCCACATCCGGGTCCGAAATCATCATACGAACCTGCTGGAACTTTCAGATCCTGATTCCGAGGTCGTTTACTCAAAATTCCAATCCTAGTTCATTCTTTCAACTTTAAGTTTCCGAAATGAGAATTCTCTTCCCAATCAACCCCGAACTTTCCGAAATTAAATTCCGACCACGCGTACAAGTCATAATACCTGAAATGAAGCTGTTTATGGCCTCCGACTGCTGAACGGAGTGCTAGTACTCAAAACGACCGGTCGGATCGTTACAGTATTTACACATATTAAGAAATTCTTCTTTTAATATTAATTAGCCATAAAATTAACTATATCGACATTTATTATCTCTTCATATTTTTTTTTATATTGGACATATTGTCATTTTGGAATTTGGGATGTAATGATTAGCAACTCCCAGAACGGATGCAACCAACAGAACTCATTGAAAACTTTATGAGCATTAAATACTATTTCAAATTTTCGGTAAGAAATCTCAATTTGTTATTTAATTTCAATTTAAAAACGTCAGCAAACCATAAAATGGAGCTATAAATTTTTAACATTTCTTCTCTAATTTTTATGTTACAAAAATAATTAACATTAATTATAATAGATGAAAGGATCTTCATATTTTATAACAAGTAGTATGTGGACTACTAGAGAAGTGAAACGACAATCAAATATGGATGAATCCAATTGCATTGTAAAATAAATATAATACATATTTCAACACTATTTATTTTAAGGCAGTTCAATTGCTTCCGCCCTCACCGGATGAACCTCACTTTTAGGCGAAATTTATCTTGCGTGAATCACAGCCATGACAATAAAGACGATAGCAAATCCCAAAACAGAGGAGGATCTAGGATTTAAATCCTATGGGTTCAACTTTAAAATTTTTTAGCATTGAACTCATTATATTATTAAAGTTATGGGTTCATATCCACTATTTTTGCAATATTAATGAATTTTTACGTATAACTTTTTATACCGCGCCGAAATTTATGGGTTCTATTGAACCCGTTAGTTGTTCACTACTTCCGCCTCTAAGCCTAAAGCAAGGAAAATCCCGCCGATCATAAAAAACCTTGTGTTTACATCGCCAGAGTAATCTTCCCAACTATGAACCACATGTACATCCCAAGTGATCAAAGTAAACATCACCAATGCACAAATGATATATGTAGCTAGTAAGCATGTTGAAATTAAGGTCTAGGTGGTCTCATAATTTGTTTAAGAGAATGTCCAAGTGCAAAAAAATTAAACAAAGAAGTGAATGAACAGAAATTTTTAGAAGAAAGGAATAGTGCAGGAAATTAAGGAGGAATTAGGCGACTGAAACGAGAGACAGGATTTTATTGATAATAACAAAATTATATAAGGAAAAGGGGATCCTAGATTTGTAAAATACATATATCATCCACTCTACACCGGTAGCCAATCGTACGCATGGTGTTATCACATGATCATCATCTCCATGTCTACCCTTCCCACCCCGTTAAGGTATTAAGCACGGAATGGTATCATTACTTATTACATGCTATTACCCGTCCCAATCCTATCAGTCCCGGAGGAATATAGGACTATTAATCCCAAAGGGGAGGGAATTGGGGGAATTTTGAGAGTTTCAAAGGATAAAATTCTAAGGCGCCATTCAAAACACATACAGCAAGTTTTGGGGGAGCAAGTAAGCAGATATGGCTCAAATAAACCTCCTAAAATTGAAGAGAAGCACGTAGTTTGGCGTGTCTTACACATACTGATTTGGTCTGAATTAAATTAAGGCGTAGGATAGGTTGATTTACCATATATTTTCCAAATAGGGAGTGCAAATTAGCCCTGCTTAGATGTAGTTGTCGAAGACTGACATAGTTGATTAATTACTTAACTATTTGCCTATGTGTTAATCGGGACCTATAGGTATGATATCTATTAATTTAGAGACGGAGGAATAACTAATTGCAGAGAAAGTATTGTTAGTTACAAGATCATAAGTTCTGCGAGTGTTAGACAAAATACCATTGATTTTAGACTTAGGAGCGAGTGGACGATTCAGGTTTAGTTGATAGTTCCTATAGGCATGCTTTCTAGGCGTTACTGATTTTTATTGCTATTATTGTCATACAGAGTTTCTATAGGCAGGTCATCGATATGCAATTGGTTATTTAACCACTATAAGCAGATTGCCTAGTGAAAAATGCATATGCTAAAATGCAGGAAGTCCTATAGGCGTATTATCTATATGATATGCAAATTTTCAGTAACGACTTATAGGCATGGTATTTATACGAAGTGTAGAAAACCTATGAGCGTGGTATCTATATGAGATGCAGAAGTTTTAAAAGTAGTAGTTCCCTATAAACATGATATCTATATGAGATGTAGAATTTCGAAAGTAGTGACTCCTATAAACATGGTATCTATAGGAGATTGAGAATTTTGAAAGTAGTAATTCCTATAAACATGGTATCTATATGAGATGCAGAACTTCGAAAGTAGTGACTCCTATAAATATGGTATCTATATGAGATGCAGAATTTTGAAAGTAGTAATTCTTATAAATATGGTATCTATATGAGATGCAACAGTTTTAGAAGTACTAATTCCTATAGACATGATATCTACCCCTTTTGCATGCATTCAATCTCATCCCTTTCACTATCCACCTCAGTAGTTATTACAAGATTATTACAGACCAATTGAATTAGAAAGAAAGTAAAATTACATTTGTGATTACATCTACATCTAATCAGCCCAATCCAGACTCAGAGTCTAATATTATAAGATAGACCAACTTCCAGGATCGAGTTTTTTTAAAGCCTTTCTCTTATTTGGGATGTGTAAAAGTTCCAAGGAGCTTCAAGAACTCCACGAATGCTTACACCCCAAATATCAATGCAAAATCAGATTATAGTGCAGTGCGTAAGGGCCAGCCCTCAAATGTCCAAGTTCATAGGGAACTCAGGGTCCCAAGGTAAGGCTCATAGGAGGGGCAGAACTTAAAGGATAGGAGTAAGTGCAAGTGCAGTAGAGGGGAAATGGCAAGCTGGTGGTCATGCCAAGCATTTTTGGGGTGCTGGCACACCCCTGACCAGCTTGTTAGTTGTAAATTGGGGAGTTAGGACCTATTGAAGGCCAGGTCTAGCCTTGGACAGCAATTGGGATGCTGCCATGCTATACCTTAACTCAGCATGCATAGGGGAGTAGCGATATGGGGATTCATAACAAATAGGATTCAAGAAAGGAGTAGGCAGGGGCATACCCAGCAATGGGACATACTGGCACACCCTTTAGCCTACTTATAAAGGGTTAAAACTCAGTTCATGAGCAACAATTCTTATTGCCATGCCCTGAGTCCCACTTACAAACATATGAAGGGTAAATGGGATGGGGAACCAGTGTTTACAAGAAAAGTAAAGCAAACAATAGCACATAAGCATTTCAATGTCAATTTTTGTAGAAAGTAAACATAGGCATGAAGACTGTAAGTAAACACATTCAGATGATGCTGGAAATTGAATCAAGACATGCCAGTTTAAAAGAGACAAGCAGAAGAAAGCGGTAGTCATGTGAAAAGCCAAAGTGCAGACGAGAAAGTTCAGAAGAGTTTGTGAGAATTATAAGCATGAAGTTTGAAATGTATTCAGTGTGTGTTGTGAAAAAAAAAGGTCAGGTATTTATAGTGTGTGAGTCATGAGAAATAAGGTAAGAAAATAATTAAGTTTGATTTTCAATCAGTCACACAAGACTCTCTTTAATTAAGGGATTCAAAATCAAACGGGTATAAAACCAACTAAGGAAAGAAATTAATTAAACTCTTTGTGCAAATCATGCAATTGAGGGCAAATACATAAAGGTTATTTTAATGACAAGGTTTACTGAAAGTACACGGTTGTATAATTAAGGAAAGAGAATCAATTAACAGCCAAGAAATCACAAGTCCAAATATTTGGTATGAAGAAAAAGGTTTTACTAAAGGAAAATTAGTAACAATCAATTAAAGACCCACAAAAGATTCTGATTCAATTACAAGTTGAAATCCTTTTAAAGAAAGATTCGACACACATATAAAAGCACACAGGCATGCCTAACCATGAAGAATTTTTCCATGATCTTTTAAAATTAGTGGAAAGAATAGAATTCAGGAGAGTTTAGCAGAGAATTAGGGTTCTAAAAACCCTAACCTACATAACTGAATCCTCGGCGGAATCCCAAATTTTAGGGTTTCCACCTTGAATCGAACATAGAGATGGAGAGGCAAGTAGTCAAAAAATAGGCTTAGTGGTTTCTTTTAGAAGCTCATAAGAAACCATGCAAACAAGTAGAAAGATCAAAGCAAACAGAGTGAGGAAACTAGTGGGAACAACTGACAGTAGAATAAACACTAGAAGAAGTACATGCTTATAGAGGATGAAGATAGCAGAACATGGTGAAAAACGCAGGCGAGAATCATAGCGTAGAAAACACAGCAAAAGAACATTCAATCATGGAGTATGAAACTCAGTAGAAGAACACATAAGAACATAATAGAGCAAGTATAAGAATACAGTAGAAAGCGAATGAGAATATGGTACAGGAACACAATAAGAGAAACAATACAAATAATAACGAAAGCAAAAATCATAAAAACACTTGAATACTTTCCAGAAACCCTAAATCGGACAAGAAGGGTTTTGAAAGAAAATTTCAAAGGAAAACCTAGGGAAATCGTTAAAAAATTCACGCATAGCATAGATACATAACAGATCTAAAAAGAATCGGAGAAAAACCTCGAATAGTTAGGGTTTCAAAAGAACCCTACAGTGAGAAAGGCTTTAAAAAGATCTGATCTAAGTCGGATAAAGTCGGAACCAAACTCAAGAGACTAGAATATGCCGGAGCAAGGTTGAAGATGGCCGAAAACCTCGAGTCGGCGAAGATCTGAGTGAAGACCCTCAAAATATGTCCTTGATCCTTCAAACATCAGGCTCATAGGAGCAGTAGGAGGTAAGTATGAGGTTTCCATGGCCTGAGAAGCCATGGATTTCGATGAGAATCGAAGGAGAATAGGGTTAGTTTAGGTGGCGGCAGCTAGGGTTTGAACGAGGTTGCAGATAGGATTGGAGAGGAAGGGGATTCAAGGGCGGTAGGTAAAGGGGAAATGTTTTAGGGTTGAGGATGTTGGTGGATTAAAAAAGGAAAGGATGCGTGTGAGCCGTTGATCTGTTAGATCAACGGCTGGGATTAAAAATAAAGGCCTGAGAGGGTTATTTGAATGGGTCAGGGGCGGGTAATTTAGGAACTGGGTCAAGTTTAAATAAAACAAAAATAGGGATGGGAAATTGGGGGTTTGATTTGGCTAAAATTGAAATGGTAATAGGCTATATATTAAATAGTCAATTTTTCCCTTTTTAATTTTATTCAAATGATTTTAAAATCACTGAATTAATTGTAAAAAAATTAAAAATACTGGGAACTATTTTATAATTGTAAAACGCTATTAATCGTAATATAGGTTATAACTGCAATTTTATGCAATTTAGCTTAAAAATATCAAATAAATTTATAAAAATATGCAAAAATTATCTTAATTATATTTTGGTGTAAATATGAGGATGAAAATAATTTACTCAACAAAATGATAATTTTGGGAATAATTATTGGATTTTGTATTGCTAAAACAGACAATAAAAATGATTTTAAAAAGCTTTAAAAATAGGGAAAATACAAAAAATTCTTGGGCATGTCTATGTATGCATGTACATGCTATTTTGAGAATATTTTGAGTATAAAAATATGTAGGAAAAAATTGGGTATCAACAGCTGCCCCTCTTTACCCGAGAAGGATGAAAGAGTTGTTGAGTAAAGATATGATGGCCAATTTTGACTGGAAGAAACAATTTGAAAAGGTTTTGATCGAGCTCTGGTCCCTGAGCTGCCTACATATCCCTGGTCTTATAAGAATCATGTCGTATGTAGTTCGTGGAATCCGTCGGTGAAACATGCCGATGGAGATTTCGAATGACGAACGCAATGTTCGGGTTGGGAAAGATGGTCGGGGACCGTTGGGCTGCGGAAATCGGAGCAAGATTGCTCCTGCTGTGATGGTCATTTCCAACTGGTGCACCTATAAATGAGCAATAACAATATATATTGTGCGCAAATTTAAACGTGATGCAAGTTCCCATTGGACCATGAATGTTGTCTTCGGACGGTTAGGATGGCGTCCTCAGACCATGATTTCCTGGGCCAAGAAGTGTATGATTAATGATTCGTAGGCTATGAAATGATATTCTCGGGCTATGATAATGGTGCCTCCGAACCATGATGCCTTTGAATAATGATGTGCAAAAGATAAAAGCGGGGTCCTCAGGCCATGGCATGGTGTTCTCGGGCTATGAAAATTGTGCCTCCGAACAATGACGCCTTTGGACAATTTGGCAATGCTTCAGCCCATGAAATGCAGGATTTGGCGATGTTTCAGCCAATGTAAAGCATAAACATAAACGATGATATTTCAGCCGCGCAGGATTTAAATCAAACTGTGATGTTTTAGCTGATGTAAAGGATTTAAATGAAGTTGGCGATCTTTCAGCCATGCAAAGATTTAAATAAAATTGGTGATATTTCAGCCGACAAAGATTTAAATATAAATGGCGATCTTTCAGCCGATAGAGATTTAAATAAAGTTGGCGATATTTCATCCAATGTAAAGATTTGAATAAAATTGGCAATATTTCAGCCACGCAGAATTTAAATAAAGTTGGCGATCTTTCAGCCATGCAGATGTAAATAAGAGGTGGCGATATTTCAGCCATGCAGATGGAAGTGAAGCTTAACCTTGAAAGGTAGAAAAGTAGCCTTATGCAATGCAGGGAAACGCAGATGGAGACAATGCTTAGTCTCGGAAGGCACAAAAGTAGCCTTATGCAATGCAGGGAAATGCAGATGGAGACAATGCTTAGTATTGGAAGGCAGAAAGGTAGCCTTATGCAATGCAGGATGGAGACAATGCTTAGTCTCGGAAGGCAGAAAGGTAGCCTTATGCAATGCAGAGAAATGTAGGATGGAGGTAGAGCTTAACCTCAGAAGGCAGAAAAGTAGACTTATGCAATGCAGGGAAATGCAGATGGAGACAATGCTTAATCTCGGAAGGCAGAAACGTAGCCTTATACAATGCAGGGAAATGCAGATGGAGATAATTCTTTGTCTCAGAAGGCAGAAAGGTAGCCTTATGCAATGCAGGATGGAGACAATGCTTAGTCTAGGAAGGCAGAAAGGTCGCCTTATACAATGTAGGATGGAGACAATGCTTAGTCTCGGAAGGAAGAAAAGTAGCTTTATGCAATGCACGAAATAAAGGTGAAAATTAGCGAAATTTCTTAGCTGAGAGACGATAGCTAATAGTTGATTGTCATTGTGGCCACAGGGGAGGTCATGTGCAGACAGCACTTGTAAGTTAGCAATGATTCTGAGAGTTGTACTCCTGCAAAATATGAATATGTAACCGTATTTGACGGCTTTATGTCTTGGGTGCCTGCATTCAAAGAAAAATCGTGAGTTTTGTCATGAGGGGAGGTTAGCTCGTCTTCCCGTGGACTCTATTCGTCCTACTTGGCTCTTGTTTTCATTGGGGTAGCATCGCTAAACAAAGCAATTTGATAGTAACCATGCATGATTTTAAAATATGATGTAAATACATAATAAAAAATGATTTTCTTTTAGATGAACCGACGACTGCGACGCAGTTCAAGACATTGCGACCTCTTTTGCTCCGAAATTTTGAGGGTCCTCCTCAAAATTTTGCCCCAGTTTAGTGGGCTGGGGTTTCTAACGGCTGCGCGCGATGAATGGCTGAAAGTTGACTTCGGAATTTTGAGGGTCCTCCTCAAAATTCTGCCCCAGTTTCTATTATTGGGGGGAAATAAAAAATTTTATTAAATTGTGACCGAACCCATAGGGCTGCCTACATATCCCTTCTTAAACGGGAATCAGGTCGAGCGTAGTTCAAATAACATGCATAAAGAAATCATAATGATTACACATAATAACGCTTGATTGCATCTAAATTAATTGGCTTTGGCCAGAGTTCTCCATCCATTTCTGCGAGTATGAGAGCTCCTCCTATTAGGACCCGGTGAACCATGTACAGGCCTTTCCAGTTAGGAGAGAACTTCCCTTTTGGCCTCCTCTTGATGCGGGAAAATTTTCTTCAACACTAGTTGTCCCGACGTGAATTGTCTCGTCTTGACTCTTTTGTTAAAGGCTCTGGATATCCTGTTCTGATACAATTGACCATGACAAACTACGTTCATTCATTTTCTATCTATAAGGGCTAACTGCTCATAGCGGCTCTTTACCCATTCTGCATCTTCAAGTTTTGCTTCCTGTATAATCCTCAGGGAGGGAATCTCTACCTCGGCCGGGATGACTGCCTTGGTACCGTAAACTAACATATATAGAGTCGCCGCAGTTGATGTGCGGATTGTGGTACGGTATCCTAATAAAGCAAAAGATAGCTTTTCGTGCCACTACTTGTGTTCTTCTATCATTTTCCTTAGTATCTTCTTGATATTCTTATTGGCTGCTCCTACTGCTCCATTCATCTGAGGTCTGTAGGTTGTAGAATTCTTGTGCTTAATCTTGAACGTCTCACACATTGCTTTCATCAGATCACTGTTGGGGTTGGAACCATTATCAGTAATGATTGACTCTGGGATGCCGAACCGACAAATGATACGGTTGCGGACAAAGTCTGCCACAACTTTCTTGGTCACCGCCTTATATGATGCTGCTTCAACCCACTTGGTGAAATAATCAATTGCCACTAGAATAAACCTGTACCCGTTTGACATGGCAGGCTCGATAGGTCCGATGACATTCATTCCCCAAATGGCGAACGGAGGCACCTTTATCACGTCTGCATGAATCTGGTAGCGATGGCATTTTCGGACATACTGGATGCAGTCCGTCTCTATAGTCATCTAGCAATAACCAGCTCGGAGTATTTTTTTGGCTAAGACAAAACCATTCATGTGCGGGCCACAGGTCCCTGCATGAACCTCCTCCAATAATATGGATGCTTCCTTTGCTTCGACACACCTTAGTAATCCCAAATCGGGAGTCCTCCAATACAGGATTCCTTCTCTATGAAAGAAGTGATTGGATAACCTCCGTAGTGTGTGCTTCTGAGTAGTGTTTGCAAGTTCTGGGTATTCCCCTGTTGCCAGATATTTCTTAATGTCATGAAACCATGGTTTTCCGTCTGCTTCTTCCTCGACATGGGCATAGTAAGATGGTTGATCATGAATTTTTACCGGGATAGGATCAATGAAGTTCTTATCTAGATGTTGAATCATGGATGATAGAGTGGCCAATGTATCGGCGAACTCATTCTGGACTCTAGGGACATGCCGGAATTCTATCTTTGTGAACCTCTTCCTCAACTCCTGTACATGATGCAAATACGGGAGTATCTTGGAGTTCTTTGTTGCCCATTCTTCTCGAACCTGATGTATGAGCAAGTTTGAATCCCGATCACTAGTAACTCCTGAATGTTCATATCAATGGCTAGCTTGAGCCTTAAGATGCAGGCTTCGTACTCGGCCATGTTGTTTGTGCACGGGAATCTAAGCTTGACGGACACCGGATAATGCTGACCTATTTCTGATACTAGAATTGCCTCTATGCCAACTCCTTTGAAATTTGCTGCTCCATCGAAAAACATTCTCCAGCCATCATAGGATTTTGCAATGTCTTCTCCTATGAAGAGACCTCCTCGTCAGGAAAAATACGTCTTTAGAGGTTCGTATTCTCTGTCCACGGGATTTTCGGCAAGATGATCTTCCAGTGCTTGTCCTTTGATCGCTTTATGGGTCATGTAGGCAATATCAAATTCACTCAGCAGGATTTGCCATTTGGATAGCTTGCCCATGGGCATGGGCTTCTGAAAGATGTACTTCAGTGGATCCATCCTTGATATGAGATAAGTGGTATAGGCACAGAAATAATGCCTCAGCTTCTGAGCTACCCAAGTCAGAGCACAACAGGTGCGCTCTAGCAGGGAGTACCGGGCCTCGTACGGGGTTAACTTCTTGCTGAGATAGTATATGGCTTGTTTCATCATGTTGTCCCAAAACACAAACAAATGTACTACAAGGTAGAGCAATAGCAGTCTACTCGGTTCGGGCGGAACCAGAACTGGCAGCATTGACAAGTATTCTTTGATTCTATCGAAGGCTTTCTGACAATCATCAGTCCATCTAGTGGTCGCGTCCTTCTTCAACGTCTTAAAGATTAGTTCACAAAATGACAGTAGACTGGGCTATGAACCGGCTGATGTAGTTGAGTCTCCCCAAGAAACTCATAACCTCTTTCTTATTCTTTGGCGGTGGCAATTCTTGAATGGCCTTAACCTTTGACGGATCCAGTTCTATTCCTCGTCGACTTATAATGAACCCAAGCAATTTTTTGGCAGGAACCCCGAACGCACATTTGGCGGGATTCAGTTTCAAGTTGTTCCTTCTCAATCTGTTAAAGAACTTCCTCAAATCTTCCATGTAGTTAGTGGCTTTCTTGGATTTGATGATGACATCGTCCACATACACGTCGATCTCTTTGTGTATCATGTCATGGAAAATAGTAGTCATGACCCTCATGTAGGTGGCCCCAGCATTCTTTAATCCAAACGGCATCATCTTGTAATAATACATCCCCCACGACGTAATGAAAGCCGTTTTCTCCGCGTCTTCTTCGCCCATCCATATCTGATAGTGCCCAGCAAAACAATCGACGAATGACTGTAGCTCGTGCTTGGTGCAGTTATCAATCAAGATGTGTATGTTCGGTAAGGGGAATTAATCTTTTGGACTGGCCCGGTTGAGGTCCCGGTAGTCGACACAGACCCCGACCTTCCCATCCTTCTTTGGCACTAACACAATGTTGGCCAACCATGTTGGATATTCCACTACCCTGAGGACCTTGGCTTTGACTTGTTTGGTAACTTCTTCCTTTATTTTCAAACTCATGTCTGGCTTAAACTTTTTGAGCTTCTGCTTTACCAGCGGACATGTCGGATCTGTTGGTAGTTTGTGAGCTACAATAGATGTACTGAGGACGGTCATATCATCATATGACCAAGCAAATATGTCCTCATATTCTTTTAAGAACTCCGTGTACTCTTCCTTTTCTGATGGTGACAGGTGAACACTGATGCACGTTTCCTTGACATTCTTTGTATCCCCCAAGTTGACAACCTCAATTTCGTCCAGGTTGGACTTAGGTCTATTCTCAAAGTCCTCAACCTCTTTAACGACCTCTTCTGGTATTTCATCCTCTTCTGATTCTATATCCGTTTGTTGTGTTATCTCGTCACATGTTACATTCGTCGGTTCATCAAGATAAGTAATAGTAATGCTGTGTAAATAAAGTAAATGATAGAGAAAATAATAAGAGCAAGATTATAAGAAACTAAAATACTTTGATAAATTCCAAAATTGTTTTGAACATCGGAGCTCTTTTCAAAATTTAAAGATAATACGAAAAGGAAATCAACGAGCAAAAAAGTAAAAGATAATGCATAGTGCTTTGTTCAGCCTTGCCACCCCGAAACATTTCGGACTCTGGTGGTTCTAATAGTCCAGTTATTGAGATATGCCCTTCTGCTTAAGATGATCATGCCAAAGTGTGCGAACTAACCTTTGGGGTAGGGGAATAAAACAAAAGTAAAACAAAAAGGTAACAAGTTAGTGTGGATCATGAGGAGAAAAACATTGCATTATTTAAACACATAGTGCAAGAATATAAATCGTGTCCTAATTTGGGAGCCTCGTTGTGCCCGAGGTAGGCCTAGCGAAAAGTTGATTTGGAGAACTTATAATGCTAAATGCCTCATTTTATTGATAAAAATAAGACGAATCCCAAAATGTCACTAAAATTGCAGGAAATAAAAAATGTCACTAATGGCCATTGGCCTTATTACATTTAAAGCAAAAAAGAAAAGAATCTTATCTATTTGGTCCCAGAAGGACCTTCCCTATGTTGAATTTTCTTGTTGATCAAATCCTCCAGTTCGCGTAGATTTCCAGTAGAAATGTTTTTGTCAGGTTCTCTCCTTCGTTTCCCTCAGCATTCTGGCAGTCGGTGACTCTCTTTCTCACTTTTCCTTCCAATTCCACCAGACTGTATTCCAGATACTCCATATTTTTGCTAGCCTTGGCGGCCCTCTCTTTCCATTCATTGATTTGGTCACTTGATGGGAGGTTCCTCCACTAGTTCAGCAAGGGTGAGGGTATGTTGACCATACCGAAGTCGGGAACTTTGTTCTCCATTTTTTGCAAAACAAAAGGGTTAAGACCCTTACCCCGCCAGACTCGACTGTTTAAACTAATAATTAGCATAAAAGCTTTTAGTTCTCCAAATAAATGCACAGAATATGGTGTTGTCCATTTGGTTTCTAAGGAAACCTAGTGGACTTGGACAAGGCTATCTTAAAGAGTCATTATGTGGACAACATAACTGACTCGGCTAGGTTTGATAGTGATGCATGCACCTTTAAATAGAATAAGGTTTCTATGGGGTATTAGACTGGTACCCTTGAGCGGACAACTCAAGAGGGAAAGGCACGGGACCGTCGACTGCACCACTGATCGACTGGTTTTACCGCAAATATACCTTTGCCAAATTTAGGGGGTGATAATATCGGAAAAGCGCAACAACTCATTATAAGCGTTGTTATGGTATTCGTTTGGAACGAGTGGAATATGATGTTGAATACACAATTACAAGAATGAAGCAAGTTGTCACGTATTTGCACGTTCATAAAAATAATGATTACAATAATTGCTCAGAATTACAATAACATTGAAGGAAAGCAGTAAATGAAAGCATTAAAGAAAAAGAAACAAAAAAGCCAAGTCAGTTTCGAATAAAGACATTAAATAAAGCAATAAAGAAGCAATAAATTCACAAATAACATGAAGTGGTAAAAGCCTAAAGAAGTCCCCAGTAGAGTCGTCATGCTATCGATGCCCCCTTTTTCTCGCGAAATCGGGTTTACGACATTTGGGAAGACAACTCTATTCCCGTTTAGGATTTGGGTTTTGGATTTGAAGAGTCGCCACCTTATGATTAAGTGCATTAGGACACTAAGGGTTTTGAGTTGGAAAACTAGAGTTCGGGTAAGGGCTAGAAATTATCTCGAGGGGAAGGTGTTAGGCACCCCTCAAGATCCACTAGTGTGGTTTCCGGCCATGCTATATTGTGACTTTATATGCAAACAAACATACAAATAATTCCACATAAATATTGCAAGTAAGCATGTTAAAATTAAGGTCTAGGTGGTCTCATAATTTGTTTAAGAGAATGTCCAAGTGCAAAAAAATTAAACAAAGAAGTGAATGAACAGAAATTTTTAGAAGAAAGGAATAGTGCAGGAAATTAAGGAGGAATTTGGCGACTGAAACGAGAGAGAGGATTTTATTGATAATAACAAAATTACATAAGGAAAAGGGGATCGTAGGTTTGTAAAATACATGGATCATCCACACTACACTGGTAGCCAATTGTACGCATAGTGTTATCACATGATCATCATCTCCATGTCTACCCTTCCCACCCCGTTAAGGTATTAAGTGCGGAATGGTATCGTTACTTATTACATGCTATTACCCGTCCCAATCATATCAGTCTCGGAGGCATATAGGACTACTAATCCTAAAGGGGAGGGAGTTGGGGGAATTTTGAGAGTTTCAAAGGATAAAATTCTAAGGCGCCATTCAAAATATATACAGCAAGTTTTGGGGGAGCAAGTAAGCAGATATGGCTCAAATAAACCTTCTAAAATTGAAGAGAAGCACGTAGTTTATCATGTAGTACACATACTGATTTTGTCTGAATTAAATTAAGGCATAGGATAGGTTGATTTACCATATATTTCCCAAATCGGGAGTCCAAATTAGCCCTGCTTAGATGTAGTTGTTGAAGACTGACATAGTTGATTAATTACTTAACTATTTGCCTATGTGTTAATCGGGACCTATAGACATGATATCTATCAATTCATAGACGGAGGAATAAACTGATTTCAGAGAAAGAATTGTTAGTTACAAGATCATAAGTTCTGCGAGTGTTAGACAAAATACCACTGATTTTAGACTTAGGAACGAGTGGACGATTCAGGTTTAGTTGATAGTTCCTATAGGCATGCTTTCTAGGAATTACTGATTTTTATCGATGTTATTGTCATGCAGAGTTTCTATAGGTAGGTCATCTATTTGCAATTGGTTATTTAACCTCTATAATCAGATTTTCCTAGTGATAGATGCATATGCTAAAAGGCAGGAAGTGCTATAGGCATATTATCTATATGATATGTAGATTTTCAGTAACGACTTATAGGCATGGTATTTATACAAAGTGCAGAAAACCTATGTGCGTGGTACCTATATGAGATGCAGAAGTTTTAGAAGTAGTAGTTCCCTATAAACATGATATCTATATGAGATGCAGAATTTCGAAAGTAGTGACTCCTATAAACATGATATATATATGAGATGCGGAATTTCGAAAGTAGTAATTCCTATAAACATGGTATCTATATGAGATGCAGAATTTCAAAAGTAGTGACTCCTATAAACATAGTATCTATATGAGATGCAGAATTTCAAAAGTAGTAATTCCTATAAACATGATATCTATATAAGATGTAGCAGTTTTAGAAGTAGTAATTCCTATAGACATGATAATTACCCCGTTTGTATGCATTCAATCCCATCCCAACTTCACTATCCACCCTAGTGGTTATTACAAGATTATTACAGACCAAATGAATCAGAAAGAAAGTAAAATTACATCAGTGATTACATCTACATCTAATCAGCCTAATCCAGACTCAGAGTCTAATAATATGAGATAGACCAACTTCCAGGATCGGATTTTTTAAACCTTTCTCTTATTTAGGATGTGTCAAAGTTCCAAGCAGCTTCAAGAACTCTAGGCAATGCTTACACCCCAAATATCATTGTAGAATCAAATTATAGTGCAGTGTGGAAGGGACAACCCTTAAATGTCCAAGTTCAGAGTGAACTCAAGGTCCCACGGCAAGGCTCATAGGAAAGGGTAGAACTTAGAGGCTATGCATAAGTGCAAGTGCAGTAAAGGGGAAATGGTAAGGTGGTGGTCATGCCAAGCATTTTTGGGGTGCTGGCACACCCCTGACCAGCTTGTTAGTTGTAAATTGGGGAGTTAAGACCTATTGAAGGTCAGGTCTAGGCTTGGATAGCAATTGGGATGCTGCTAGGCTATACCTTAACTCAACATGCATAGGGGAGTAGGGATATGGGGATTCATAACAAACAGGATTCAAGAAAGGATTAGGCAGGGGCATACCCGGTAATGGGACATACTGGCACACCCTTTAGCCTACTTAGGGGGGGTTAAAACTCAGTGCATGAGCATCAATTCTTATTGCCATGCCCTGAGTCCCCACTTACAAATATATGAAGGATAAATGGGTTGGGGAACTAGTGTTTACAAGAAAAGTAAAGCAAACAGTAGCACATAAGCATTTCAATGTCAAATTCTGCAGAAAGTAAACATAGGCATGAAGACTGTAAATAAACACATTGGGATGATGTTGGAAATTGAATCAAGACATACCAGTTTAAAAGAGACAAGCAGAAGAAAGCGGTAGTCTTGTGAAAAGCCAAAGTGCAGACGAGAAAGTTCAGAAGAGTTTGTGAGAATTATAAGCGTGAAGTCTGAAGTGTATTCAGTGTGTGTTGTGAAAAGAAAAGGACGGGTATTTATAGTGTGAGAGTCATGAGAAATAAGATAAGAAAATAATTGAAGTTTGATTTTCAATCAGTCACATAAGACTCCCTTTAACTAAGGGATTCAAATTCAAACAGGTATAAAACCAACTAAGGAAAGAAATTAATCAAACTCTTTGTGCAATGCATGCAATTGAGGGCAAATACATAAAGGTTATTTTAAGGACAAGGTTTTCTGAAAGTACACAGTTGTATAATTAAGGAAAGAGAATCAATTAACAGCTAAGAAATCACAAGTCCAAATATTTGGTGTGAAGAAAAAAGGTTTACTCACGGAAAATCAGTAACAATCAATTAAAGACCCCCAAAAGATTCTGATTCAATTACCAGTTGAAATCCTTTTAAAGAAAGATTCGACACACATATAAAAGCACACAAGCATGCCTAACCACGAAGAATTTTGCCATGACCTTGTAAAATCAGTGGAAAGAATCAAATGCAGAAGAGTTTAGCAGAGAATTAGGGTTCTAAAAACCCCACCCTACATAACTGAATCCTCGGCGGAATCCCAAATTCTAGGGTTTCCACCTTGAATCGAACACAGAGATAGAAAGGCAAGTAGTCAAAAAATAGGCTTGGTGGCTTCTTTTAGAAGCTCATAAGAAAGCATACAAACAAGTAGAAAGATCAAAGCAAACAGAGTGAGGAAACTAGTGGGAACAACTGACAGTAGAATAAACAGTAGAAGAAGTACATGCTTATAGACGATGAAGATAGCAAAACATGGTGATAAACGCAGGCGAGAATCATAGCATAGAAAACACCGCAAAAGAACATTCAATCATGGAGTATGAAACTCAGTAGAATAACACATAAGAACATAATAGAGCAAGTATAAGAATACAGTAGAAAGCGAGTGAAAATATGGTACAGGAACATAATAAGAGAAACAATAAAAATAATAAAGAAAGCAAAAATCATAAAAACACTTGAATACTTTCTAGAAACCCTAAATCGTACAAGAAGGGTTTTGAAAGCAATTTTCAAAGGAAAACTTAGGGAGATCGTTAAAAAAT
Source organism: Nicotiana glauca (assembly GCA_026770625.1). Lineage (NCBI taxonomy): Eukaryota > Viridiplantae > Streptophyta > Magnoliopsida > Solanales > Solanaceae > Nicotiana > Nicotiana glauca. Next base: position 113,057 of record MU693619.1, read on the forward strand.
TCACACATAGCATAGATACATAACAGATCTAAAAAGAATCGGAGAAAAACCTCGAATAGTTAAGGTTTCAAAAGAACCCTAGAGTGAGAAAGGCTTTAAAAAGATCCGATCTAAGTTGGATAAAGTCATAACCAGACTCAGGAGACTAGAATATGCTGGATCAAGGCCAGAGATGGTCGAAAATGGCCAAAAACCTCGAGTCGGCGAAGATCTGAGTGAAGACCCTCAAAGTCTATCCTCGATCCTTCAAGCATCACGCTCATAGGAGCAGTAGGAGGTGAGTATGAGGTTTTCATTGCCTGAGAAGCCATTGATTCCGGTGAGAATCGAAGGGGATTAGGGTTAGTTTGGGTGGCAGCGCTTGAATGAGGTTGTAGAGAGGATTGGAGAGGAAGGGGATTCAAGGGTGGCGGGTAAAGGGGAAATGATTTAGGGTTGAGGGTGTTGGTGGATAAAAAAGGAAAGGATGCATGTGAGTCGCTGATCTGTTAGATCAACGGCTAGGATTAAAAGAAAAGGCCTGGGCGGGTTATTTAAGTGGGTCAGGGGTGGGTAATTTAAGAATTGGGTCAGATTTAAATTTAAAAAAAATAGGGCTGGGAAATTGGGGGTTTGATTTGGCTAAAATTGAAATGGTAATGGGTTATATATTAAATGGTCAATTTCTCCCTTTTTTATTTTATTAAAATTGTTAAAATAATTTTAAAAACAAATTAAAATACTGAATTAATTAATAATATATAAACGTTAATCTAAAAATACTGGGAACAATTTTATAATTGTAAAATGCTATTAATCCTAATATAGGCTATAACTGCAATGTAGCTTAAAAAATATCAAATAAATTTATAAAAATATGCAAAAATCACCTTAATTATATTTTGTTGTAAATATGAGAATGGAAATAAATTACTCAACAAATAATTTTGGAAATAATTATTGAATTTTGTATTGCTAAAACATACAATAAAAATGATTTTAAAAAGCTTTAAAAATTGGGAAAATACCAAAAATTCTTGGGAATTCCTATGTACTTATTTACATGCTATTTTGAGTATAAAAATATGTAGGGAAAAATTGGGTATCAACAACCTCTTCATTTGGCTCATCATAGCCATCATTTTGAAACCCATCACAATTATCACCAAATTGCTCGGAATTTCCTTGGTTTTGTTGCCTTCTTTGCCTTCTATTGTTGGTAAACATATTAAAACATTCCATAGCATTCACTTGGAGAGGTTTTTTGACTTGTTGCAATTATGCCTTAGCCAATTGATTCATAGTAGTTGTCAACTCCGCTATAGCTTGCCCATGGTCGTGCAACTCCTTATGCAAATGAATAACTGTAGGGTCGCCTTGAGGAACATTGGCCCTACTTTGACAAGTAGAAGAAATGTCATCCATCTCATGAAGAATATCGCAAGCTTCATCATAAGACAACTTCATAAAATTACCCCCGGCCAATTGATTGACTATGCATTGATTTGTAGTATTGATGCCCCGATAGAAGGTTTGTTGAATCATCGCCTCAGTCATATCTTTGTTTGGGTATTCTTTCACCATTGTTCTAAACCGCTCCCAAATCTCATGCAAAGGCTCCGTGGATTCTTGCTTGAAAGCCAATATCTCATCTCGAAGTGCCGCCATATGCCCGGGTGAGAAGAATTTAGCAATAAATTATCCGCTAACTCATCCCAAGTTGTGATGGAATGATTGGGGAATCTCTCTAACCAATTCAATGCCTTTCCCCGAAGTGAGAACGGGAAAAGTCTTAACCTAAGAGCATATTCGGACACATTCGTTTGCTTGTTACCCCAACATGTATCCATGAACCCTTTTAAGTATTTGTAGGCATTTGGATCCACAGCGCCCGTGAAATACCCACCCTGCTCAAGTAAGGTCAACATCACATTAGTTATTTGAAAATTCCCACCCCGGATTCCGGGAGGAACAATAGCACTTGCATATCCTTGATTCGGTAGCACTCTGGGAGCCGCTCTTGGAGGTGGCGGAGGAGGGTCTGGAATATATCATTAGCATTGGCTTGGAGGCCTCATCATGGTCCAGGAGGTGGAAGAGGCACCTCATCCTCTCCAATCTCATCTACTTCCTCCCCCGCAAGCACATTTCCAAGAGGCTCATTAGCATTTAAAGCCATTTGGTACCTATTGTATTCACACAAATAAATTAGTAACAAAGAAGTAAAGAAGAACAACACACAAAACTACTAAATAGATAGCCAAAAACCGTAAGCTCCCTGGCAACGGTGCCAAAAAGTTGATCGCATCCAACTCCACGCTACTAACAAGTAGAAGAAGAGGGTCGCAATAGCTTTTACCCGATATGAGGGTCGGGATCGAATCCTCAGAGAGCTAGAAATGAATTCAGGTATCTACTTAGAATAGAATTGCATGTATGCTCTTAATTGATCTTCTCTTCATTTTTGGGTTTTTCAATTATAAACTACTATTATCAAACTACTAATTGAAACTAGATTATACTAAGAGATAATTGCTAAGAGTTGTATCTAATAGATTAAGGGGCACTAGGGTAGTGACTTCTACCTGGGTGGCTAATTGATGGGTAATTGCTTCTAAGGCTTAATTGACATGATTGGGGAAATATGTATAACCATTGCACAATTTTACCCACTCTCACACCTCTCGGTAGAGAGAGTGATTTTGCCCAATTGACTCTCTGGATACTAAATGGGTAGGCAAATTAGCTTAAGCAACTAGGGTTCAAGTCGGGTAATTACTCTCTCGAGGTTTAACCCTTTAATTGGGACTATCAATTCTCTTGAGTCCATCACAATTCCTTGTTATGTAAATTTTGGAGACTTAAGCTCTCTTTCTCAAGAAGATCCAAGTCAACTTAGCATAAATCAATGTTTGCAACCACTAACTCATAAATTAAACCATAAAATTGACCGAAATAAAAACACCCATAGTCAATCTAACCTTAAATCACAACACCCATAAATTACCCACACTAGGGTTGAGCCATAACCCTAGCTAATGGGTTTAGCTATTCATGCTTGAACAAGAAAATAGAGAAATAGATGAAGAACAAGGAATATTAACTAAACACTAAATTAAAATACAAAAATCTATCATTAAATCTAAGCTAAGATGCCAAAATGGCTACAAATGGTGTTCTCACGAGCGCAGTAGCTGAAACAAAATAATTGATACCCTAAAAATGAAAAAAGGTTCCATTTATACTAAGCTGAAAAAACTTGACAAAAATGCCCTTGCAGGGTCAGTGCGGGCCGCAGAAAATGGATTGTGGCCGCACTAGGCTCCTGAACTTCAAATCTTGGCTCTCTAAACTTGGGCTCCGCGGACTGCGCATAATGGACCGCGGTCGTGGAGGCAGATAGCGCGGTCCGCACAATTATGACCGCAGACCGCATAGCTTTGAACCTTGGCAATTTCAACTCTCTGAAGTTTTATTCCGCTGACCACATGAAATAGTTGTGCGGCCGCGGAGGTTTCAGTACAGACCGCGCAAGGTTGACTGCGGTCGTACTGCCTTGATGCTCATTTTGCCAACTCTTTGAATCTACCTAGTGCGGACAGCACAAAGTGGACTGTGACCGCACTAGGTGGTTTTGCACTGAGTCATGCTCTCTGAATCTCCCTAGTGCGGACCGTACAAAGTGTAGTGCGGCTGCACTAAGCCTGTAAGTCCTGAGTTTTTCTTGTCTTTGGTACTTGTACAGATTTCACTCCTTTTGAGCCGATTTTTGACATTTCATCGCTTTGTTGATTAAACCTGCAATCAAGCACAAGTTATGATCCTTTTCGGACTATTTGCAACAGTTTATAATCAAAGCGTAAGCAAGAAAGGGCATAAAACACGGTTAAATACCTAGTTATCAACATCAACTTTCGAACTTACGTGTCTAAAATAGCCACTGGCTCCTCAACATAAGATAGATCCTTGTCCAACTGGACTGAGCTGAAATCCAACACATGAGACGGATCACGGTGATACTTTCGTAGTATGGAAACATGTAATATGGGATGAACTCCTACTATATTGGGAGGTAAATAAACTGTTGAAATGAGATTGGTTATAGCTGAATCCCTTGCTGGGATGTATTTGTTTCTATTGTTGATTCCCTTGCCGAGATGTATTATTTCTATTGTTTGGGTGAGGAAGAGTGTAAAGAACGAAGGGTGATGCCGTGTATGATATTGTGAGTGAGTGTTAATGCACGAAGGGTGATGTCGTGATAATATTGTGAGTGTTAATGCACGAAGGATGATGTCGTGCATGATATTTTGAATGAGTGTTAATGCACGAAGGGTGATGTTGTGCTGATATTGTGAGTGTTAATGCACAAATGGTGATGCCGTATCGATATTGTGAGTGTTAATGCATGAAGGGTGATGTCGTGCCATGAGTTGAGGGTAAATGCACGAAGGTTGATGTCATGCCATGATTTTGAGAGGTAATGCACGAAGGGTGATGTCGTGTCGTTTCTGTTGTTTATTATGGTGAGAATGAGAGTAAAAGCACGAAGGGTGATGTCGTCCATGTGTTACTGTTTTCCTTATTTCCGTTAATATAAATATGGTGTCCTTTATGCTTCTCTATTGAATTACAGTTAGAATTTGATATTCCCCGCAGTATGTTCCCCTTCCCATCTTTATCTGCCATTTCCAGTCATTGTTGTTCTGATTTAACTGTACAGGTTTATATGTCTGTCTTGACTTAGCCTCGTCACTACTTTGCCGAGGTTAGGCTAGACACTTACCAGTAAATGGGGTCGGTTGTACTGATACTGCACTCTGTACTTTCTGTGCAGATTACAATGTTGGACCCCGTGGGTAGATCTTGGGTTGCTGCCTTCAATACATAGGAGACCCGAGGTAGATCTGCCGACATTCACAGATTCTGGAGTCCTCTTCCTTGTGTTTTAGATATATTGTCTCCTTTCATTTCAAGAACAGTTGTATTTCTTTTAAACCAATGTTTGTACAAATCTTTAATGTTCCTGACATTGTGACACCGGATAATTGGGTAGACTTGTTTTAGAACTTAAGTTGTTATGGAACTTTCGCATTTTATACCTAGTTAGATTTATTTCCAATTTATTTCTGTTTGTGTTAATAATCAATGTATTGAAATGTATCGGTTGGCTTGCCTAGCTTTCACGAGTAGGCATCATCACGACTCCCAAGGATAGAAAATTCGGGCCATGAAAGTATTCTGTTGAGATATGAGAAATATAACTATTACCTCATCATTGTTAGTAATTTATTCAAGAGATGCTAGGAGTGCACCAACTTTTAAATTTTTTAAGAGAACTCTTCCTCTATTTGTTTACCTCTCACTATACGTATACTAATTGGAATCTTGTGATTGTTTGTAAATACAAAAGTGATAACCTGGTAATATGTATTCGTCGGTGTAGCATGGTGTTATCGCATGATCATCATCTCCATGACTACCCTTCCCACTCCGTTAAGGTATTAAGCGCATGATGGTATCGTTACTTATTGCATGCTATTACTCGTCCTAATCCTATCAGTCCCGGAGGCAGACAAGACTAATAATCCTAAAGGGGAGGGAATTAGGGGAATTGATTTGGCTAAAATTGAAATGGTAATGGGCTATATATTAAAATAGCCAATTTCTCCTTTTTTAATTTTATTAAAATAGTTAAAATAATTTTAAAAATAAATTAAAAGCACTGAATTAATTAATAATATATAAACATTAATCTAAAAATACTGAGAATAATTTTATAATTGTAAAACGCTATTAATCGTAATATATTTTATAACTGTAATTTTATGCAATTTAGCTTAAATAAATATCAAATAAATTTATAAAAATATGCAAAAATTATATTAATTTTATTATGGTACAAAATATGAGGATGGAAATAAATTACTCACTAAAATGATAGTTTTGAGAATAATTATTGGATTTTGTACTGCTAAAATAAATAATAAAATAATTTTAAAAAGCTTTAAAAAATGGAAAAAATATCAAAATTCTTGGGCATACTTATATATGCATGTACATGCTATTTTGAAAATAAAAAATATGTAGGAAAAAATTGGGTATCAACAGTACAGAAGTATCATTATTCAGCATATTCAGTATTTGCTTGTTCTGATCCTCACTGAAGAAATGCCCTGCTACTTGTCACAACTTGCTCCTTTTTCTCCATTCATCTGTGTCTGTTGTTCATGCTCAAGAACACTAGTAGCATTGTTAGCCACAACCTGCCTTTTTGCCTTAAAGTCTCCTGGATACCCTATCAATTTAAAGTAATTTTTCTTCAAAAGCCCATTCTTATGACAATAGTCACATCTCATGAAGGGTTTCTTCCCTTTATAACGCTATCCTCTGCCAGCATGCATGGCAATTGGCTCTCCTATAGGAATTATCCCTCGACCAGCCTGCATAACATTTGCATTTTCTTTAACACCTAGGGCTGGATATAGGCTTGACCTCTGACTCTCATATTCTATAATCAAAGCATAAGCCTGATTTAGTGTTGGTTCTGTTGTCTTCATTAGGATTTGTCTCCTTGCTTGATCATATGATTAATTGAGACACTCAAAAATTGAAGCAACCTCTGTTGGTGAAGATACACGATCTAATCCCTTGATTTCACACAGTCACATCAAGGTGAAGGCACCAAGGCATCATACTCTGACCATAACTCTTTCATTTTTGTAAAATAGGTATCCACAGAATCTGTTTCTTGTGAGATTGTTGCAATTTCTCTATGCAATTGGAAGATCCTTACACAATTAACCTTATCAAACCTCTCATTTAAGTCCTTCCAAACTAAATGAGCATCAGATGCATAAGCAATTCTACTAACTAGGTTTTGCGATATTGTATTTATGATCCAGGAGAGGATAATTGTATTGCATGTCTCCTATTTCTCGTGTAGTAAAGGAATCCTTTTTATAAGTACCAATCACGAACCGTATTTTCCGTTTAGCTAGAAGTGCAACTAGCATCATTCTCTGCCACAATCCATAGTTTTCAGATCATGTGAGCTGAACAGAAATCAAAATTGAACTCGGCGTATCAGAAGGATGAAGATATAGTGGATGAGGGTGACATTACTAGAAATTCGGGCAAAATCGTCCAAAAAAATCAACCAAAGTTGGTCGATAATGACTAATAACCGTCTCAAAATTGACCATTTACGTGTGGACGGTAGGCATATTTTCGTAAAAAAAAAATTTAAAAACAAATATTTTGAAAAATCGACCAGTCGGTTTTTGCCGAATTTCTAGAGCGATCGATCTTATCATCTCCCATAGTTAAGCTTAAGAGGAAGATCAATTACTAGAATTGACAATAAAATTGCATTGTTCGTGTACTCCTAGTCACGCCTGCTCTGATACCATGTGAGTTGAGCTTCAATTGAGCTAGGCCATGAACTCCATTAATGGAGCAATGTAACAGTATCGTGTAAGGGAGAAGAAGAAGAAGAAGAAGAAGAAGAAGAAGAAGAAGAAGAAGAAGAAGAAGAAGAAGAAGAAGAGACAAATGAAGCTGGAAGCTTTTTTGTGTATTTGATTATATAAGCAATAACATATACAACCCTATATTTATAGACACAGCTAACCTCTGCTTAATTAAGCTAAGATCACCAACTATTGATAACTAACTCTAACAAATCAACTAACTCTGCCTGTTGTCCTAACTAACTTGATAGCTGGCTTATTACTTAGCACTACATAGTAGACTCCTTCATTCTCACAAGCCCAAATCCAAAAGATGGTGATGAGTCTCTTCGTGTGTAAGTGCACAGATAACCATTGTCATTAAAGCTATTTAGAGATTAGTCAGTACTTATATCCTAAAATTTTAAACTAAAAATCATATCTTCGGGACAATTAAGGACATTTTTATCTCGAAAAATTGAAATGAACTAAAATTCATGATCCACTGGCTAATTCCTAAATAACAGTTCTCTAGAGCGGCTATCTAGTGTCACTCTACGCCTCTCTCCCGATTTTAAAAATAGCCAGATTTACAACTGGTCATTCAAAAATAGCCCAATTTCAAAAGTAATCGAAACTTTGCCACTTTTTATATAAAGATAAATCTGAGCAAAAACACTATTCAAAATCCGGAAAATACTCCAGTATATTATGCTGGAGTTCCAACATAAGTATACTTGAACTCCAACATATTATACTGGAGTCCCATGATAGCATGCTAGAACTCCAGCATAATATAATGGAGTTCCAGCATAAGTACACTAGAACTCCAGCATAATATACTGGAGTTCCAGCAAGTATAATGGTCCAGTATAATATACTGAAGTTTGGAGCACCAGTGCTCCAGTCTCCAATATATTTTATTGAAGCTAGCAAAGTATACCGATCAAGCATAATATGCTGGAGTTCATACACAAGTGCACCGAACTCCAGTATATTATGTTGGACCGGTCTCTATTGCAGCAAAACGGTAACTATTTTTTACTGACTTGGTAAATGCTGACTATTTTTGATTGACCAGTCCGAAAACTGACTATACCGTGCTATTTTTACCCACCAAGGCCCTACGACCCGTCCCTCCGGTGGCTTTGTCACCCTTCGAATATCTTGACCATGGTATAATTATTTTTAAGCCGGCTAAATCTTGAAGGCGCAACAGTTAATTGGAGTAACATTAATATAAATGTCTTTGATTGTATAACTGTATTCCAGGCTACCGGAAGAGCAGAAATTCGAATATCACATCTATGCTTACAATGCCTTTAGTTAACTTTCCGTTACATCTGAAAACAGCAATTTCATTTCCATGTTCTTCAGGACCATTGTTCTGTCCTGTTGCACTCCAAACGAAAAGAAAATAAACAACAACAATGTAAACATCTCAATCAATGTAAAAACAAACTCTGATTAATTAATAACATTTCAGTTGTGGCCCAAAATGAAATGATATGAGCTAATAATTCATTAATGCAGCACTGTCGTAGCAACAATCCCAGTTATTACGTAGAAAGCTAAAAAAGAGAGACTGTAATGTTTCAGAATTTGCCGGAAGCTCAAACAGCAGAAAACTTTCAGTTGATAAAGAGAAAACTGCTGGTCGATCATCATATTCAAGAAAGTAATACCATATATGTATGACGAGGACTAACAGAAAGTGGTGCCACTACTTAGTAGTATATATATTGACTGATCATTATCAAAGTGAAAAGTTAAAGATACTAGAATAACGTAACTACTACCAAAATGAGGAAAAGCCAACAAACAAAAACATAGAATTAACTCATTTTCACTCCACCTCTGTGAAAGATGGACCAAAAAGATAACAGCTGAAAACAAAAGAATTTCTTGAACCGTAGCCATCATATCGCCACCATCACCATCATCATGACACGTAATGGGGGGCTTCCATTTTTCTTTTTTTCTTCTTTTCGTGAAATTGAAACCCTGCTTGAAACATTCATCCTATTTTTAATTTTTTTTTCCTTATCTAGTGAAGTCATGAACAAGACTAGGCCTATCAGCAACATTGAGACGCCAAGGAAGGAAAGGAATGGCGGTGGCATCAGAATCACGGTCATCATCTTCTATAAACCTGAATTCATTTCCATAGGTAGCTGAAGAGAAACAAGGCATTTTGGGGGGTTGTGAATGGTGAACCCATGAAGCAGTACTGTTTATCATGTGTTGTGTGTCCATTCCTCCTCCCCCTCTTCCACCGTTAGCGGTGGCTGCTGCCGCACTTGCTCTTCTCTCTTCCTTCTTGAATCGAATTCCACAAGCATTGCATAGCGACTGCGTAGAAATCCCTTATAACCATTAGTTTCATAGGTTAAAAGGTAATAACTCTTAGATTTAGCATGGAGAAAAAAGTTTTACACTGTCATTATAATTTTAATACATACTAATTTAGTGATTGATTATAGTAAGTTATTATCGTACTTTCCAAGTTACATTATCAAATTTGTTGCAAATAGTAATTGGTACGTAGTAATTAATTATTTTTATAAGTTAAAACTTATTTTGATAGAAAATTGCAAAAATATCTTCGAAAAGGGTATCAATGACAAAGAGAAATGGATTTAACTTATACTTTTAAGTTATACTATCTTAAAAAATTATAAGTTATGAATTTAGCTATTTATGAACAATATAATTATTTTTAATAGACATAAAAGAGTTACTAAGAACATATACCTTAGGGCCTCTAGGACCGTTTCTCCAAAGCGGAGTAGAAGTAGTATCACAGTTAGCGCAGCGGCGAGCAACAAGGGGGTCAGTAGAGTTGGTGTTACTACCATTGCTACCGCCGCGAGTGGATTTGTGAGCGGAAGAAGGCGGCGACGGAGTATGTTGTTTAGGCTGAAGAATATCCCAGCAAAAGTTGGACATGTAGGAAGAGCGACGTTCATGAGACTGAACTACCCTCTTTTCACTAATGTCATTAGTAAGGCGAGTGGAAGGCGTCCCTAAGGAGAGAGTGCAATCCACAGATGAAGAAGAAGGAGCAAAAGAGTACATGTTTTCCGAATATTCATGATCAAAAGCACTAGGGTTATGGGAGAAGAGCATTGAGAAGGCAGAAGAAGTAGTAGTAGTGACATTGCTTTGACTGTGAAACAGACCACATGAACACGGACCCACCATACTTCCATGACAACTGCTACTGCAACGATGCATCATTTTTCCTCTCAGTTTCTACTTCCTCACCTTTGAGATGTAAAGGAAGAGGCAACGCAGTGTTTATAGAACAATTAGTATGAGATGAAAGGGAGGGGAGAAAGCGATAGGTAGGAGAGGGAATAGTAAGTTGAAAGGGATATGTAATAATAATAGAAGGTTTGAATGGGAGGAAGAACTTAGGGGAGAGAGCTTTGGGTTTTGTAGTATTGTCTGTTAGCTCTTTATAAGCTAATAAAATGGCGAAATACTAGTCAGCAGGTGCAGAGAGTCCACGTTGGTCGTCAAACGTCTGCTACAACGTTTTTTTGGATTCTTTGTTTGCAGGTAAAATGCAGAGGGAGGTAGGGACCAGATTCATGTGTGTTATTTAGTGTGCTACTAATTAGCCAGAAACAGAAACAGAGAGGAGCAAAGTGTGGTACACTGTAGAAACAAAGAAAAAGGGACAGGAGAGAGAGTTGAAGTGCCACTACAAGCAGCTAAGATATGCAATTATATGGTTTCATAAGCAAGTGCCAAGTGGTCTCTATATATAGTAATACCTGAGTTATACTGTTAGTTCTGTGTTAGTGGTAGAGCTTTATGCAAATTTGATTATTTTTATACTCCCTATATATATATCGTATATTAGAAATACAAGAAATTAAGAAAATAGTCATAAGGGTAGTCAAAAGAGAACCCACGTGACAAGGGGGAACAGTCTTCCATGGATCTGCCTTCTCCGATCACGAGGCGACCAGTCTCAAGTCTCAACTCAAACCCAATATTTACATCAAAATAACTTCTGTCCGTATCCCCCCACCACCTTTTGCACTGTCGCTGCCACCCTCCTACCTCCCAAGGAAAGTGGAAATATTATTGCTATTGCTAATCCAACCCCCCCACCCCCCCCCTTTTTTTTTTAAAATAGTCATACTAATTAAGCTTGTACTCCTCTTAATTAATTACATTGCATAATTAGATGAATAACTATTTTAACTTTCAAGCGAAAAGATGTACAGTCCAATTTGAAATTCTTGACATTAGTTCTGCGTTGTAGAAAACATTTGAGAATTAATTAGGTGCACTGATCATATCTTTGATTATGATGCTCGCCCGAAGAAATAAAGCCCTCTGAACTCTTCAAACTTAGTATATCTATCCAATGAGTGTCGACTAGATCCTCCCCTAATTAAAGGCGAATTCAAAATTTAAGCTTGAAATTTATAGTTTTAATATTAAATTTATTGTACTTTAAAATTATGGAATTTTTCACTCTATTCGTGTGATTACACTGATTATGTTGTTGTTTAAAAGTATGGGATAAATTTTGATATTTGTTGAAAGTTAGAAAATCTTAAACATACATTTATATTATATTCTATAATAAAAGTATTAATTAATTCAATTAAATGCATTGAATAAGGACTCCATTCGCCTATGCACCTAGCTTATTAATTTGTCTTTGCATCTAGAGAATATTTAGTGAAACTGAATCGTTGGGAATATTTAGTGAAAGAGTTTCAAACGTGTATCATTTGCAAGTCATCAGACTGGCTACTTGAGTTTAGGTTGGGGTAGGGTAATGGTGTTTATACTAGTAAAATTCGTTCCAATGTATCATTCAACAAAACAAACACCACTCTTTAGTTGCTTTAGGCAGTCCAATCCATCGTATCGACCAATTTAGATTAATGAATTGAAAGTGACTGATACTGGACAGGAAGCTGCTGAATACTGATATACACCATCCCTTTCTTCACCTAAGGTGCACAATACAAAACAAGTAGTTTCAGGCATTGATCAGTAAGCAGTGGCCGTACCCTGGATTCACGTGAACTGATTGAGTCCTATGCATGTTTTAGGTAATCCGGTCCTTCTTGTCATGATGATTAGCTATCAACCTCCCTTCACTTATTCTTCTCTAAATCCAATTTCCAACATTGATTTAATGTTACACAAACTTTTATTTAAAAGATTAATGTATAATAAAAGTATTTGACTCAAAAGTTATTGAATACTTTCCGAGCAAATCAATCGAAATAAATCAAGGGTAAATAGTAATCGAATATAGTAAGACCTGGGATATATTATGATATGTTCTTTTATTTTCGATCTCAGCAGACTGAATGATAAAGAGAGTAGTTTTTAGAGAGAGAGAGAGAAAGAGAGACCAATAATAATTCCATAAATCCCCCTATTACAATGCTTGGGTCCGTTTTATATCTCAAGGGACCCTCCTCGAAATACTAAATATACACGAACTGAATACATGCCCTCGAAAGGACGATGGAGCCTATGTTCCACCATCCCTGGGTCGTACCCCTTTCTTAGCAAGTGCACGCCTGACGGTCATCCATACCGACGTAAGGACGTAGCGGGTCAAATTTGACCCCATACAATTAGTCCCTCCGCTCGTCAGGGTCGCATCGAGGTGCGTCCCCGATTTGCGGATCCACGAACTCTGTTCAGGGAGAATTTGACCTGGTTCAAAAGCAGTAACCTAACTGGTGGGAGATAATATTTGAGACTGTTGAAAAGCTTATGCGCAATCCCTTTATTCAAGTGACGTCAGCATGCCCATGCGTCATCATTACGTGTATTCCCGAGGTAACACAAAAGGTGTTCTGACGTTTTGATTTCCGCGCCCGTTTAAAATATGCCACTCCGATCTCAACGCCACCCAATCCTATAAATAGGGGAAGGGTTTAATTTGATGTAACTTTTAATCATTTGCGAGCAATGTTTTTTTACTTTCTAAATAAACACCTTCTTTCACCGGAACTTCACCGTTTCTCAGAAACCTTCCTTTCCGTTGTGTCATACACTATTCCTTGAACAGAAACCATGGCTAAATCCCGACGGGATAACCTGAGGGCTGCTGATGCTACTCCATCAGATATACCGCCTCCCTCTGGCGGTGATGAAGGAGAAGGGGAAGAGGACTCACCCTTCTCATTGTGGATAATTTGCTACCAAAGCAACTTCTAACTCGGAATGATTTCAACAAGGATTCTCCCGCGCAAGCTTAAGAGTGTTCTGAGCTAACGCAAGATCATTTGGACAATCTTCGCGCATTGTATGGCATATCTGCTCATGTGGAGATGGTTCCGCGCGGGAACCGATTACGCGAACGTTCATAGACCAGGATATTGCACATTCTATGATTATCCATTTTTGATCGGTTATGGTCTCCCTATCTTTCCTTTGGCGGAGGAACGCTGCCATTTTTACAACGTGTGTCAGTCTCAGCTCACTTCATATACCTTAAAGGTATGTCAGATATTGTCTACATACTCTGAGCTAGTTGGGTGCGAGGTCTCCGTCCATCACCTTTTGCAGCTATTCAGCGCCGACTACCTAAGGGGCACCGTGCTACATTTGAGGAGCCGTGGTGCGAAGGGACTGGTGGTCAGGACTAATGACCGACCCAGTCGCGGGTATTGGCACAGGTAATTCTTCATTAAGATGGAGCACCTAGTACTCAACCCTGCCGGATTCCCGAAGAAGTGGAATTCGAAACGTAAGCGTTTCCATTCATTGAATTCTTTACCATTTGTGTCTGTGGCGGTTCTGATTATATTATTATTATTTTTTATTTGCAGCGAGGGCTCATCCATCATCAATAGCATTAGGCAATGGGTAGCCGGTTTGATACCTTAAGCGGAAGAGACCCGCACATGGTCCTTATTTCTTCAGCGTTACGGCCCCGTAGGCCTTTCAAGTAGTTTCTTGACTTTAGTCGGCAGGTTTTACAAGTTTCATCGACTGAGTCATCTGTGTCGACAGGTTGAGGCTTTTCCAAGAAGAGGGCGGTGGTATCTACCTCCGCACGGTCGGGCGTGGCCTCGGATACTCAAGATATACTTTGTGCATCCGTCCGAGAGGGTATCTATGGAGTTCCTTTGCGAGGATTTGTGCCTGTGATGGCGGTTGCAAGCGAAACGACGCCATCGGTACTGACTCCGCAACCTACGGACGAGTCTTCTGAGGGAGAGGAGTCGGAGGAGAGAAAAAGGAGAAGGCCTGAGACGGGCAAGGCGGTGGCTACTAAAGATGAAAGAAGTATCGTGCCTCGTCAAACAGCTAAACCCGTCTTTATGACCGACGCTATTCATTCCGGGAGGCCAGCCCATCAAGGGAGCACCACTGTCGGTACTAGCTCGGTTCGTACCGCTATAGATGGCTCAGCGACCATCGTTGATGGAGTCGGTAGGGATGCTGAGAGATCGGATTCTGAGATCTCCCAGGGGGATGTGGATGAGTTTGTGGGCGGTCTCACACACGTGGAGATGGTGGCGGACGAGTCCGACCGCCAAATCGTGATTCCGGGAGTTTACAATTTGTTAATGCACATCAAACATGCAGTGTTGGAGCTTGCCTTGTTGTGTGCCGCCCCTGAATATGAAACACCAAAAACCGTCAGTGATGCAGAGCTGTCTCAACAGGTCGCCGGCACGACTCTACAGGTAACCTTTTGTTTTTGTGTGTCATGAGGTCGGTTTTGATGTTTACTAATTATTGTCTTTCCTCTCGGACCCTTGTTTTTGAGATCGAGCGAAGGCACCGTGAGCAGAAAAAGGCTACCATATTCAATAAGATGGTAAAGAGGTACTAGCGGTACTGCTCCAAGCATCAGGAGGCGGCGAATCTTTTCCAGTAGGATCCTGAGTTTCAGGTGTTTCGGGAGGGTCTTAAGTAGAAGGTAGCCCAATTGGAACGTAGAGTAGCGGAATTAGAGCAGACAGACGTGGAGCTGATGAGGGAAGTGGCCCGTAACGGTGAGTTGGAATCACTCCTCAAGTCGAGGGGTAAAGAGTTGGAGCTTAGTCAGGGGTGGCGGCGGAGAATGCCGATCTACAACATAGGGTGGCGGACCTAACTGCCGAACTCGAAGCCAAGGTTGCAGAAATTGGCATTCTTAGGCAGGGTGCCCTGCCAAGGCCCGAGGACGCGGTTCGGCCTTCGCAGCTTTCTTCATTTCATCCCCCGTCTGACCGGGATGCGCGTCGTAACGCGCATGAGAATTGGGTTTATTTTAAAGCCAAACTGGATGTGTTCGAGGAGCTTCATATCGCGGGTCGAGCTACAGAGGAGGAGGTTCAGATGCGGCAGCTCGAGGATCGTTCCACTCGGGAAGCCTGCAGGTACAGTTCCGATTTTTCTGAATGCGAACGCTATGCTTCACAGGATGTCAACCGGCTAGATATCGATCCCTGGTATAATGACGCTTACCGCCCCGGGGTCGATAGACAGGACGACGAGTAGCCTTAGGTTGATATATGTTTTGTTTCTCCCCCTTTTTTTTGGAATGTAATGGGGGCCATTCATGGGGCTGAATGTAGATACATTCTTTTTTTGTAATATATGAATTGTACTTTTGTTGTTATTCCTTTCCGGTTCTTCATTTTTGGAAACTTCACCTTCGTAAAGGTGATGTTTGTTTGTTTGTGGAGAATTTATCATGACTTTGAGCAATATCGAAATGATGTAGGCGGTCTTGGGGGTAGGTTAATTGGGGGGTGATCCCCCTGGGACTAACCACCGTCATAGGTGAGTCAAAGTTCGATCTTAGTTAATCAGATAAGACGTAACTTCGACTGTCGTCGAAGTGTTATCCGTCGTAGTCGAACTGGGTTGACGCTTAATGGCGGTGGCCTTAGCCAGTAGGATATGACTTCGACTGTTGTTGAAATATTGTCCGTCGTGGTCAAACTGGGTCGACGCTTAATGGCGATGGCCTTAGCCAGTGGGATATGACTTCGACTGTCGTCGAAATATTATCCGTCGTGGTCGAACTGTGTCGACACTTAATGGCGATGGCCTTAGCCTGTGGGATATGACTTCGACTATCATCAAAATGTTATTCGTCGTGGTCGAAATGGGTCGACGCTTAATGGCGATGGCCTTAGCCAGTGGGATATGACTTCGACTGTTGTCGAAATATTGTCCGTCATGGTAAAACTGGGTCAACGCTTAATGGCGATGGCCTTATCTAGTGGGATATGACTTCGACTTTCATCGAAATATTGTCCGTCGTAGTCGAACTGGGTCGACGCTTAATGGCAATGGCCTTAGCCATTGTTGATTTTCACACGGCCTTGACCGATTGCACAGATGGAGATAGTGGCCTTAGCCGCTTACGTAATGGAGATAATGGCCTTAGCTCCTTACATAATGGAGACAATGGCCTTAGCCGCTTACATACAATGGCCTTAGCCTCTTAAATAATGGAGACGATTCTATAAAATGTAGAGTTTCGCCTATGCACTGGAGGTTCAACTAGTGTAGTCCCTTTATTATATCAGCCTGGAGACTGCGTCGAGTGGCCGATGTGATAAACTCATACTTAGATACCCCCCAGGTGTCTCCTCCGCCGCCTCATTAAAAACCTTCCCGAGAAAACCCAAATGGGACAAAACTCGGATAAGGGAAAAAGAGTACGACTCGGGGGACACCATTGAGAAGTGGAAGTATTTGAGGTGGGCGACGTTCCAGTTGTTTTGGAGTCTTTTTCCCTCCATTGTTTCTAACTGGAATGCTCATTTGTTCGTTGCTGCTATGATTTTATATGGTCCATCCTAGTTGGTACCCAATTTTCATTCACTCGGATCCTTTGATGCCAATGTTTTGGATTTGAGGACGTAATCTCCCACTTTGAGTGGCCTTATTTTGGCCTTCTTGTTGTAATGCCTTTCAACCTGTTGTTTTTGGGCCGTCATTCTTATGTGTATATCCCTTCGTTCTTCGGCCTCATCCAGGTCTTGGAGTCTGTTCCAGTCGTTGTCTGCCCCACTGGTGTGTGAATATCTTAGGCTTGGCTCCCCGATTTCAACGGGTATTACTACATCAGTTCCGTAGACCAATAAATACGGCATTTCTCATGTGCTGGATTTGGGTGTGGTTCGATGTGCCCACAACACTTCTGGTAGTAATTCTGGCCAGAGCCCTTTAGCTTCTTCGAGTTTCTTTTTCAATATGTTCAATATTGTTTTGTTGGAGGACTCGACTTGGCCATTAGCGGCAGGATGATATGGAGTGGGGAGTATCCGCTTAATGTGCCACTTCTCGAAGAATTCAATTATCTTTTTTCTGATGAACTGAGGGCCGTTCTCACAGCTGATGTCTTTAGGGATACCGAAGCAGCATATGATGTTTTTCCATATAAAGACGATGACTTCTTGCTCGTGTATATATGCATACGCACCTGCTTCTACCACTTGGAAAAGTAATCAGTCAAAACTAGAAGAAATCATACCTTTCCTCATCCCGCTGGTAGGGGACCGATTATATCCATTCCCCACTTGATGGAGGGCCAAGGCGAGGTGACTGAGTGGAGAAGCTCTCCTGGTTGGTGTATCATGGGGCTGTACTTTTGGCACTATTCGCACCTGCGGACGTATTCTGCTGCCTCTCTTTTCACAGTAGGCCAGTAATAACCGGCTCGGATGAGGCAGTGAACGAGGGAACGATTACCTGTATGAACACCACAATGGCCTTCGTGCACCTCTTCTAATACTTGTCTCATTTGGTGCGGCCCAAGGCACTTAGCGAGGGGTCCGCCAAACGTCCTTTTGTAGAGATCATGCTCTATCAGGCTGTATCGGGCGGCTTGCATGCAAAGTTTTTTGGCTTCTTTCTTGTCACGTGGGAGTGTCCCGTCCTGCAGATAGGATACAAATTGGTTGCGCCAGTCCCAATTAAGGTTTAAAGAAAGTACCTCAACGTGATCGATGGTCGAATGGAGTAGCGTGACAACGGTTTCCTTGCTGATATTCTTGGTAGCCGCGGCTAGTTTTGCTAAGCCATCTGCCTCGACATTTTATCCCCTGGGTATTTGTTTGAAGCGGCATTCGTCGAATTCGGTCATCAGCTTGTGGATTTCCGATTGGTATTTTTGTAGCCTCTGTTCTTTGATTTGGTAAGTTCCGGTGACTTGGTTTACTACGAGTTGGGAGTAGCAGTGGAGGACAAGTCATCAGGCCCCGTACTTTATGGCTAACTTCATACTTGCAATCACAGCCTCATACTCGGCCTCATTGTTAGTCATCTCGGGGCATCGTATGAACTGACGAATTATTTTGCTCGTGGGGACTTCGAGGATGAGTCCCAGTCCAAATCCCGAGGCATTAGCAGCACCATCATTATAGAGAGTCCAGAGTTCGATGTTGGGGGAAGTGCGAATGGCCTCCAGTTCTGCCTCTGGCAGTACCTCTGCGCTGAAGTCAGCGACAAAGTCGGCAAATACCTGTGATTTGATGGTGGTTCTTGGATGGTAGGATATGTCGTGCTCGCTGAGCTCTATGGCCCAACTAGCGAGCCTACCCGTAAGTTCGGGCTTGTGTAGGATGCTTCTCAAGGGGAAGGTCGTTATCACCTTTATGGGGTGGCACTGGAAATAGGGTCTGAGCTTTCGTGAAGCTACGACCAGCGCGAGAGCCAACTTCTCGAGGTGTGGATAGCGTGTTTCGACATCCACTAAGGTTTTGCTGATATAATAAATAGGAGATTGCGTACCTTTATTTTCGCGGACCAAGACTTCGCTGACAGCAACTTCAGACACGACTAGATATACTAGCAGGAATTCGCTCGGGTTCGCTTTGACCAGTAATGATGGCGACGATAAGTAAGCTTTTAACTTCCTCAAGGCCTCGATGCATTCTTTGTTCCATTGTAACCCATGATCTTTTCTCAGTACGTTGAAGAACTTATGGCATCTGTCGGAGGACCGTGAGATAAATCTTGATAGGGCGGCTATTCGCCCCGTTAATTTCTGTACCTACTTCTTGCTGTTCAAAGTTTCGGGTATTGCATCTATTGCCTTGATTTGGTCCAGGTTGACTTCGATACCTCGTTATGATACGAGGAAGCCCAGGAACTTCCCCGAGGCCACGCCCAAGGCGTACTTTTCAAGGTTTAGCTTCATCCCGTACTGTCTCAGTATCTCAAAGGCGTCTTTCAAATAACCGATGTTATCATCTTTCTTTGTCGACTTTACTAGCATGTCCTCAATATAAACTTCTATGGTCTTGCTGAGCTGTTCCTTGAATATTTTGGTGACCAATCTCTGATACGTTGCTCCTGCATTTTTGAGCCTGAATGGCATCACTTTATAGCAGTACGTCCCTTGGTGAGTGATGAAAGTTGTCTTTTCTTGATCTTCGTCGACCATCATGATCTGGTTGTAGCCGGAGTAGGAGTCTAAGAAACTTAGCAGTTCATGCCCGGCGGTGGCGTCTATCAGCTGCTCGATGTAGGGTAATGGGAATGAGTCCTTTGGGCATGCCTTGTTCAAGTTGGTGAAATCCATGCACATTCTCCATTTCCCATTTTTCTTTTTGACCATGATAACATTAGCGACCCATTGCGGGTACTTCGATTCTCTGATGGAACCATTGGCTAATAATTTGTCCACTTCTTCACTGACCGCCTCGTTGATTGCGGCATTGAACTTCCTCTTTATCTGCCGTATAGATGGATATAGTGGGTCGACATTCAGCTTGTGAGTGGCGATGTCTTTCGGGATTTCCACCCATATCTGAATGGGAGAAAGCAAACAAATCTGCGTGGTTAGTTAAGAATTGGTGGTACTTACTTGGGTTGCAGAGACTGTGCCCGATGTAGGCTTTCTTTGAGTTTTCGGCGTTGTCCAATTGGACCGAGTCAAGGTCTTCGACTGTTACTTTGCATGCTTATACAATTTTTGGGTCTTTGATGGCTTCCGCTGTCGGGCTGGCTTTAGCCCCCGATAGGGCTGATTGATATGCTTATGCACTTGCTTCTTTCATTTGTTTGGTGTGTATGCAGTCTTGGGCTATCCGATAGCATTCCTGAGCGATACGCGGCTCGCCTCGGATGCTGAATACTCCCCACGGGGTAAGGAATTTGATCACCTAGTAGAAGCTCGAGGGGAATGCCCGCATGGTGTGTGTCCAGGGGCGCCCTATGATGGCGTTGTAAGACGTTCCCTAGTTCATCACATGGAATGTGGTTTCCAGCGTAACTCCCCCTGCTAATACTGGCAATGATATTTCTCCGTAGGTCCGCTCCACTACATTATTAAAAATTGTTAGTGTTATGCAATGCGGTATTATCTTATCTTCGAGACTCATTTTCATGAGGACTCTTGGATCCATAATACAAGCGCCACTTCCCGTCTACCATAATTCTCTTAATATCAGTATCGACGATACGCAAAGTTATAACTAAAGCATCATAATGAGGAAAAGACAAACCGTCGGTATCAGACTTATCGAAGGTGATACTATCTTCGAAGTCATCGTACCGTTCATGGGCGCTTATGCTTTTCAATTTATGTGTGGTGGTGAACTTTACGTGGTTGATTGCGGAGTCGTCACCACCACCGACGATCATATTTATGATGCGTGCCGGAGAAGGTGGATTTAGTGGTCCTTGGGATTGATCTCGTCCTCTGGCGAAGTTGGTCTTTCCCTTATCACTAAGCAGCTCTTTCATGTATCCTTGGTTTAGCATCCTGACCACTTCTTGTCACAGACCTATACAATCTTTGGTCTTGTGTCCCCTTTCCTGATGGAACTCGTACAAGAAGTTCGACCTCCTTGTGCTAGGATCTGATTTCATATTCTGCGGCCACTGCACCTTTGTGCCCAGCTTCTCCAGTGCGTACACTAGTTCTGAAAGGGACACACAAAAGTTATGGGCAGATAATAAGGAGGCATACCTCTCTCATTCCGGAGTGGGACGACCTGTCACTGTACATCATCTGGGTGCCTTAGAGGGGGTGGATTGGAGATCCTAACGTAAGGATGATGCCTTTCTTTGTGGAAGTGTGGGGGTTATTCCCGTCGCCCATCGTTGCGTCGATCTCTTCTTGCTTCTGACTGTATCGTCGTTAGTCGTTGGGTTGGCCCATTGAGATCGTCTTCATCCGCCCTTACTTCGGCACAGTAGGCATTGTGAATCTCTTCCCATGTGGTGGGGGGATATTTCATGAGTTGGCTTAGTAACTTCTTGGTCGCTCTTGAACTATCTCTGTTCAATCCATTTGGAAAGCTGCGACCACCATGACTTCCAATATGTTTGGAAAACTCATTCGTACTCTGTTGAACCTGGCCAAGAAGTCCCTGAGTCTCTCAGTTGTTGTTTGCCTGATGGCGAAGATATCGTTGACCCTAGCTTCGGCTTTCTTTGCTCCTGCATGGGCGGTGGCGAATTTGTCCGCCATTTCTTCGAATGTCGATATTGTCATGGCTGGTAGTTGAGAATACCATGTCAACGCCCCTCCTGTCAGCATTTCTCTGAACTTTTTCAGTAGTACGGATGGTACTTGTTCCTTAGACAAATCGTTGCCCTTCACAGCGGTCACGTAATGAATCAGATGATCCTCAGGATCCGTAGTCCCGTCATATATTCTTAAGTACGGTGGCATCTTGAAGGTGTTTGGGATTGGGTGAGGGGCAGCCTCCTCATTGTACGGTTGTTCAACGAACCGACCTACGTCGCGCTTTGGCAGTAGCTTAGGGGCACCAAGAATTTTATCTACTCTTTCCTGGTGCTCCTTCATTTGATCATGGAGCGCTTTGTTTTCATTCTCCATATCCTTCATTTTCTTGAGGATGGTTGCAAGTGCACCATCGCTGGCGCTGATGTCAGCATGAGTGTTGCTTGCTCGTACAGCACCGAGTTCACCGGTAGCAGTAGTGACGTCTGCTGCCGGTGAGTCCCTGGTATTCCCTTGAGGCGATTTTTCGAGCAAACTACTTAGAGTGTTTGTCAACCACTCTTCCAGTAGCTTCTTGACAACCGGGGGTGTTTATTTGGCGGCAGATGTAGAAGCCCCTTTCTCGTGCAGAATCGTTAAGTCTTCAAGTGAAGAGGGTGAGATCTCCTCATCTGGTGCACTATTGGGGGTTGTGCTTATGATGTTTTCTCTACCGACCTCGTTGAGAGGCCTATGAGGTTGGTTGCTACATCTGCTATTGTCTTCATCGTTGCTTCTCTTTCTGCCATCGTTCGGTTTCTATGGGGTATGAAGAACGGTGACCGTTGTTTTTTTTATATCCTAGGTATGAACTATGATTTCGATTGCCGAAATTCCCACAGACGGCGCCAAATTGTTTGACTCAAAAGTTATCGAATACTTTCCGAGCAAATCAATCGAAATAAATCAAAGGTAAATCATAATCGAATATAATAAAACCTTGAGATATATGATATGTTCTTTTGTTTTCGATCTCAGCAGACTGAATGATAAAGAGAGTGGTTTTTAGAGAGAGAGAGAGAGAAAGAGAGACCAATAATAATTCCATGAATCCCCCTGTTACAATGCTTGGGTCCCTTTTATATCTCAAGGGACCCTTCTCGAAATACCTGAATACATGCCCTCGAAAGGGCGACGAAGCCTATGTTCCACCATCCCTGGGTCGTACCCCTTTCTTAGCAAGTGCACGCCTGACGATCATCCACACCGACGTAGGGATATAGCGGGTCGAATTTGACCCGTACAAAAAGGGAAAAAATAAAAAAAAATAGAAATTTAAACGCACAACGTGAGGAAAATAATAAGAAGCTAGAAAATTTAAATGAAAAAGCATACTAGTAGAGTATAGGAGGAAATGTATTGATTTTGTGGATAGGAGACAAAAAGCTAGCAAGAGAAAAAGGGGATGGGGGAAGGAATAGGAATCATGAAAATGAGATACCTTGCAATCATCAAAGCAACAAATGTTCTTCAGGGGATAGAGAGCAATCTTTGACTCAAAGATGCAAACTTAGTATAGGTAAAAAAAAAAAAAAAAAAAGTGCCCTCTGAATTTAATATTTTCTTTAAAGGAAAAGGTGAATGGAGCTAAGCTATATTGGTGATTTAGGAACACAAAGAAATAAAAAAAAGGGGCCACCACGAGTCTCATACTCATGATGAAAAATGATGGGGTCCAAAGCCGAAACAGAACAAAACTCCTCTGGAATATCAATAGATTTGGATTTAAAAGATTCAAAGTCCAAAGAGCAAAGAGAGAGAGAGAATCAGATCATCTTGAGATTGGTGTCACCCTTAGTTCGACAAACGGGAAGACCAGAGACCAGACTAGACCCTCCTTGCACTTCACTTTCCAAAAGATGCTCCATCAAACCCCCCACCCCCTCTCCCCTACCCCACTAGTTTTTTTTCGATTTACACAATTTTCATTACCCTCTCTACACTGCAGACGTCTCATCATTTTATACAATACACCGATATGCACACTTCCGTTGGCTCTCTATAGACTAGTTACTCGTTACATTCATTTAACTTGTGGAAAGATAGTATTGGCTAGAACATAAGTGTATTCAGAATTTTAAATTTATAAATTTTATAATATCTTAAATAATATAAAAATAATTGAATTCGTGATAATATACGTATAGATATTTAATGAATTTTTAATATATAGACAGAAGTTATTGGTTCCCACAAACCTCAATATCTCATACTCTAAGTTTGAACTCTTTTTTTTCTGGTTAATTAAACTTGTCTTTCGATTATGCATTTAATACATACACTCTGTGTTGATAAAGTCTACTTAGTGGTTGAACTTTAATAACTTTAATTGTTAAATTAGTTTCGATAATGCTCACTCGTATTAAAAGTGTATGAAATTCAGTTAACCAATTGATCGCATAATAAAATTACAGACTGCTCAAATTAGGTTGCAATTCCCTACTTTATTGTATGTTTTGTATGAGGAAAAAATGGCGGTCAATGGATCATTTTAGGCTTAAAATCTCTAACTAGCAAGACACAAAAAATAAAAGAAAAAGGAAGAAAGGATTTAAATCCAAAATAAAAAGAAAATATGATGAGCTAGTTATACTCCTTCTTCCCTTACAATTTAAATTAGTTGATGTACATTCCTGTTTAATCTGTTTCAAAATAAATAATATTTTTAATATATTTTTAAATTTGAAAATAGTTCAATTTTAAATTTTTTATTTTAATTATTTTATCCTTAATAAGAAGCTTTTATAACCATACAAATATTATGGACCCATAGAACTTGTACCCTTAATTAGTGGCAATGCCTCTAATAATAGTCATATCTCATCTGCTTTGAATATTGCCTCTAATTATAGTCATATCTCATCTGCTTTTAATATTGCCTCTAATTGAATTCTTCTCTTTTTTCTTAAATTTTATATCGATTCAAACTAATCCGTGTAAATTAAAATGGGAGGAGTATTAATCACTAATGACAGATGGCAGGCTGTAGAAGAGAGAGGGAGTGGGAATAAAGAAGCAGTAATCTCAAATGCCAATAAATATTCTGGCAATAAATGCGCGATCTGTGGTTTATACTGTTTTTAATGAAACTCTGGGATTTGCTTAATCATGGAAACCAAACCCACACGAATGCCCCCATTTACAGTTTTACACTCACGCTTCCCCTCATATATATGATGATGAATCATGATGTTACGTGGCTCATTGGATTTTGTGGGTCCCTTCCTAACTCTGGGACCAATTTTCCAAATATTGCCTCTAATTATAGTCATATCCCATCTGCTTTGCTGCTTAACGCTAACCCAAAAAAAGTCTTAATCATTACCCATTAATTCACGTGCCACGCAGCCCTTTACATGCACTTATCCAACAACCCATGCATTGCATGCATGGAAATGCAAATTAGCTAAGCAACCGCACATATTATTGAAATATTAAATCCACATGTGTAGTTAAATTAGTGGATATGAATTATATTATTTATTGCATAATAAAATAAAAATATAATTTAAATGTATATTTGGAAGGAGAGCAGTGATAAAATTGTCTATATATGAATTATAGATCACGAATTCAAAGTGAAGCAGTCATTAGCGTTTGCATTAGAATAGATTATCTACGTCCAGCCCCTTAGGGTATAACCTTTTTTCGAACCTTGATGTGAATGCAAAATATTTTGTGCACCGAATTATACTTAATATAAATGTGTACTTGTAGTTATTTAATGTAGCAATAAATTAATGTGTCTTCATTGTCCATAATCGTAGCCATGTTTAAATCCAAAAATTCAAATGAACTAAACGCTTTTATCTTAAAAGAAACAGTATTGAGCTTCTAAAAATTAGAGAAGAAAAAAAAAAGACATTCCTCAAAAGTAACGAGATACAACTGGAATGAATCTCACTTATGCAGTCTCATCTTTAAGCTTTCAGTGGGTAATTAGAGTAAGTTCGGTATTGGTGTATGCATAGATGGAGTAAAGGAAAAGAAAATAATGATGGACAGATTCAAAAAAAGGTTAAGAGTTCAATACTTTATGGTCAAAAACATCATGTGAAATTGTGATCTCCCTCTAAAAGAATAAACACTGTAACCTCTTATTGTCTCCTCTTAGGGGTTGTAGCCTTGTAGCCAAAGGAAACTAGAAGTTCTCCTCTCACTTTTTCTCCTTTCAATAATACCATTCATACCCTCAAATTTAATTATCTGTTGCTACTTTTTGTGCAGTGACTTTTTCAAAGAGGCTTGTCTGTTTTTGGAAATTTACTTGCAATTCTCTATTGTATAATACTGTTACAAAATATAGTGATACTCTCTTTGCTTTTTCTTTTTATAATCATCAGTTGTACTAAGATCCTCTTCAATCAGAAAGGTGAAACTAGTACTCCTGCAGTAGAAAAAGATAGATTCAAATCTTCTTATTCATGAGATTCTCATGTTTAATATTAGTGGCTCATTAGTAACTTCCGATATTTAGATGTACAAGAAATAAATTTATCATGTCTTGTAATTTTGGTTTGATAAGAATGATTATTATGTCTTCTTCCGCACGTACTTGACGCTGTACTTCTTTTCATACACGTGTTTAATTATCATACTATACATTATACTCCTGCATTACGTACCATATATAAGCCACTATATAAAATTTTGGCATGCCATAAGCTTTAGAAGAAAAAAAGTAATTTCGATTCATAATTTTCTAAACAATGATTGAGCGAAATAATGATAACATATAACCGTTACAAATAAAGATAAAACACAAGTTGGATTATCCGAACGGCCAAAAAAGCAATGGACAAGTGTAGCTTTGGATTATCTGATAACTAAATTATAGTGAGCTTGGAAAAACTGTGTTTCCCCCTAATTTAAAGATTCGTTGGCCAAAGAAATAATGACTATAGGAGTATAGATTTTGCATCCAAGTTTTCTGCCTTTAATTTATATTTACATATCCTTGATTCTCTCTTTTTCATCACAACATTCTAGTTTATAAAGTAAGAGGGGCACTCCCACCGCATAAGCCAATCGAGCAAAACGATTAATATTGTGTTAAAAGACAAGTTTTATTTTGTGTCTCATACGACTGATACTAATTGTATGAGGGTTTTTTTTGTCTCACAAATTTGTGGACCCCAATCTTACACTTCTGGGTTCACATAATTGTGGGTCTACAAAATTGTGAGATAAAAAGTTGTCTCATACAACTAGTATCACTTGTATGAGACACAAAATAAAATTTTCCGAGTTTAAAATGGGTACCTATAGATATTGAATAGTATATTTTTACGGAAGTAAATTTTAGTACCTTTCATCATAAATCATAGTGCACGACCCCTCTGCACACTAAATCTATTTGATGCCTTAACAAAAATTAAACATGTGAATCGACTCATCAGTTTCTATTGCAATGTATAGCAGTAAGCACAAAAGTTATAAAATAAGAAAATAACCTTGTTAGATGCACCTTCATGGGATAAGACAATATAATTTGAAGAAAATATATTGTAGTGGAGAGGGCTAATATAGTAAGTGACGACCCTCAATTACTATGGCCAGTCAAGTTAATTTATGTGATTTTCCTAGCTTTGAGAAAATGTGCCCCGACAATCGGCATTTAGATAAGAATATTTTTTATTATATAGAGAAATGGTTACAATCACCATAAAAATCCTTTGGAAAGCATAAGCATCTGCCTACCTGTGTATTCTTGTGGTCTGTTCTTGTTATATGTGCAGGATTTGTTTGTTTTTGATCTGTGAATCTCTGCTTCATCAATTTACAAACTCGATCATCTACGACCGCCATGCATATTCTGCTCCTTTTCCCCAGAAGCTAATAAAAGATTTAAGGATTTGTCGTCCTTCTTATAACTTACTCTAATATTTAAGGGAGCTATTTAATATTAAAAAAATAATCTGTACCTTTCTCTAAAATTTTGCATCTTTTGAGTCGTTCGTGTTTAAATAAACCATGATTTTGTTTTAACTGTTAACAATTGAAGTTATGGTACACGACACGCTTATACAAATTGAAACTTCACAAGTAAGGCCCCTCCCCAATAATATGTGTTTGCGAAGACACCCCTTATAATTATAAACCTGTTATAAAATAATAAAAGAACAAGAACAATATTGCAGAGAAAGAAAGAGAGTGAATTCTTATTGAATTTTGGGATGATTTACAATGGGGTAAGACCCCTCTATTTATAGGGGAAAAATGACTTAGTCACAAAGTAAAACTCTCTACAAGATAGACATTCACTCTAAGTAGAATTCTATTC
>MU693622.1:0-20556 GCA_026770625.1 Nicotiana glauca
TGTGTTTAAATACTGCAATACTTTTCCTCAAAACCCGCACTAACTTGTTACCTTTTGTTTTTCTTTTATTTTTTTTATTCCCCTCCCCAAAGGTTAGTTTGTGAATTCTGGCACCATCAGCATATTCCACAAGATCCAAGAGCCCTCCACCTCCTCCTCCTCCGAGTCCTGTCCGGAACAAGAACAAAGGAAAGATGGAAAACACAAGTGCTAGAAAGGAGATTGAAAGGGAGGAAACTTCTCAGGGTACCCCAATTGCTAAGGGAACTGCTGCTCATCTTGAACAAAAATTGCTAAAATTTCAGGAAGAGTTGGACCAAGTTCGGAACTTGGGAAGCCTAGCATTCTCTCTTGCTGCTCCTGATAACAACACCCAAAACTCCGCACCTCCACAAAACACCCCGCAACCACAAATACAACCTACCCACGCTCAAACCTGCTACACATGCAACAACGCTCCACTGTTCATTCCCGAGCCACCAAACACCACAAACGACCACCTCCATAACACTTCTATCTTTGTGGAAATTATACCTCACTACACCCAACCGATCTCAAATGTACCTGAGTCGGATGACAAAGACTCCCTCATCAGGAACTTAGCAGCTGAGCTCAAGAAGTTAACTAGCCGGGTCCAGGGTGTCGAAGGTAGCAAAGGCATTGAGGGACTGAACTATGAAGACTTGTGCATTCAACCAGATGTTGAACTTCCGGAGGGGTACAAACCTCTCAAGTTCTAAATGTTTGATGGAACCAGAGATCCCAAAGTCCACCTAAGGACCTATTGCGACAAGTTAGTTGGGGTTGGGAGAGATGAGAAAATCCGCATGAAGCTCTTCATGAGGAGTTTGAAGGGAGATGCACTATCCTGGTATATCAGTTAGGACCCCGGGAAGTGGACGAGTTGGGTGAGCATGGCATCAGACTTCATGGATAGATTCCGGTTCAACACCGAAAACACGCCGGATGTGTTCTACATACAGAATTTGAAGAAAAAGCCCACCGAAACATTCCGCGAGTATGCTACTCGTTGGAGGTCAGAAGCTGCAAAGGTCAGGCCAGCCCTAGAAGAAGAGCAAATGAATAGGTTCTTCGTCTGGGCTCAGGACCCCTAATATTACGAGAGGTTGATGTTGATCGAGGGTCAGAGATTCTCAGATATCATCAAACTTGGAGAAAGAATCGAAGAGGGCATAAAAAATGGTATGGCCACAAATCTTGAAGCATTGCAAGCCACCAATAAGGATTTGCAAACTGGTGGCACATCCAAGAAGAAAGATGTGAGTGCCGTGATGATCGCACAGGGAGCCAAGTCACCACAAAAATACCACACTTACCCGTCACCTCCACTTACATATCAGTCGATCCCGAATTACCAAGCACCCGCACCCTCCTATCCACCTCCCGTTTACCAATCCTCTCCACCCTTCACATATCAACCCACTTCACCTAGATATTCTCAACCAGCACCTGTTTACCAACATTACAATGCTCAAACCCCTTATTACCAGTCACCACCCACCGCCAAAATTTCCCGAGACCCAGACCAAATTTTGACCGCAAACCTCCCAGACAATACACAGCCATCGCTGAACCAATTGACCAGCTATATGAAAGGCTTAAAGCCACTGGTTATGTCACTCCTATCCCATCCGAAGCTCCATAAAATCCCTCCCAGTGGATAAACCCCAACAAGACCTGTGCGTATCACTCCGGTATGAGGGGGCATACCCTTGACGAGTGTCGTTCATTAAAAGACAAGATTCAAACCTTGATCGACAATAAGGTCATCGTAGCAAAGGAGCATGCTCCTAACGTTCGAAACAACCCCCTGCCTGACCATAAAGGTGGAGACATTCATATGATTGAGATCGAGGATGAGTGGGACCCCAAAGGGTCGATAGGTTTGATTGCTGAAGGGGATGAACCAAAGAAGCCAGTGGTTACCCTTAACCCAATTGTTGTACAGATCAGCCCTCCAAGGACGACGAAGTAAATACGTCTATACCTCTTGAATTTGAAGTACCTCCATCTGTAAAGACTCCCGGGCCAATCGAGATTGAATTTGGAGTTCCAAAGGCACCTACACCCTTTGAAGTTGTTGTGCTACCACCAAAGGTGCCTATTCCGGTGGCAATGACTGACATAACACCATTCCACTCGAATTTTGTACCATGGGATTACACTGCCGAAGCCAGGAGGAAAGGAAAGACCAGGATAGGAGAAACGATTGTCGCGCAAGGAATGACTAGAACATGGAGGGTCTACACCCCAGAGCACCTAGCCGAGTCCGGTAAGTAAGCCCCGGAACGTCCTATTGAAATAGGGCCTGACGATCTTTGGAGGAAAATACAGCCTAAGGAGTACTCGGTCGCTGAACAGTTGAATAAAACACCAACATAGATATCTATCCTGGCTCTTCTGCAGAGTTCAGACGCTCACAAGAATGCCTTAATAAAGATACTGAGCGAAGCCTATGTGCCAGCAATATAACCGGGGGTGAAATGGCGAATATGGTGGGGCAAGTGCTGGAGAGCCATAAAATAACTTTCCATGAAGATGAGTTGCCACCAGAACGTCTAAGCCATAACAAGGCACTGCATATCACCGTGCAATGCGAAGATTATTTCATCACTAAAGTCCTGATTGAAGAGGGATCGAGCCTCAACATTTTTCTACTTGTAACTCTCAGAACTCTGGGGAAAAGCCTACACGAGATCATAGATGGGGCTATCAATGTCAAAGCCTTCGATGGGTCCCAAAGATCCACTATTGGAGAAATTAGCCTATGCTTGCAAATGGGGCCAACCTGGTTCGACGTCGACTTCCAAGTAATAGACGTTCCGGCATCCTACAGCTTGCTATTAGGATGCCAGTTGATCCACGCTGCCAGAGCCGTAGCGTCGACACTGCATCAAGCGGTAAAGTTAGAATGGAACCACCAAGAAGTGATCATTCACGGCGATGGTAGTAACCCCATATATAGTCGCCAGACCATCCCAATGATCGGGGGCAGAAGGAGAATAGGCGGAGAAACATACCACCACATCGAAAGGGTCAATGCTGTAGATAAGGATAAGTGGTGGGACAGCAAGATCGAAAGTATCCTGAATTGGCATGGGTATGATCCTGGAAAGGGACTTGGCAAGAATCTTCATGGGATCACTAAGCCCATCAAACTAAAGAAGCATGGCGACTCCACTATCCATTGGAGTTTTCGATACCTACTATCCATTAGAATTTACAGAACTGGTCGCCACCATGGCGTGGCCCCTACTATCTATTGGAGTTTTTGATACCTAGCTTGGAGAAAACCTTCCAACCGGCAGATACTATATATGGGTCGGAAGAAGATGAGGCATCGGCAGCCATGAAGAATTTGTTCCTCGAGGATGATGATATGGACTGTTGCATTCTTTTCGAGGAGGAGGGGGAGGAAGGCCCTTCCATACAAGCTATGAACAGAGGAGACCGCCTCAGCAACTGGTCAATTAGGACCGTCAGGGCCCGGAAAGCTTCGGGGTAGCAAGGCTAAACAAAAGTAACGTGCATCGCATTTTTAGCTTACTTTACTAGTTGATTTTCTTTTCGCATTATCTTTTATTTCGAAAAGAGCTCTGATGTTTCAAACTATTATGGATTTGATCAAAGAATTTCAGTTTATCATATATATCTTGGTTATTATTTTATCTATCATTTACTCTATTTTATACAACATTACTATTACTTATCTTGACTATAAACCAACGACTGTGACTTGCAACAAAACAACGCAACAAAAGGATGTAGACTCAGAAGAAGATGAGATACCCGAAGAAGTCGTCAGAGAAGTTGAGAATTTTGAGAATAGACCTAAGTCCAACCTGGAAGAAACTGAGGTCATTAATGTGGGAGATACAGATAATGTCAAGGAAACCTGCATCAGTGTTCACTTGTCGCCATCAGAGAAGGAGAAATATACGGAATTTTTGAAAGAATAGAGGACATATTTGCCTGGACATATGATGATATGACTGGCCTCAGCACGTCCATCGTAGCTCACAAACTGCCAACAGACCCGACTTGTCCGCCAGTAAAACAGAAGCTCAGGAAATTCAAACCCGGCATGAGTTTGAAANCCAGTACCAAAGAAGGACGGGAAGGTCAGGATCTGTGTCGACTACCGGGATCTCAATCGGGCCAGTCCAAAAGATGACTTCCCCTTGCCAAACATACACATTCTTATCGACAACTGCGATAAGCACGAGTTGTAGTCCTTTGTTGATTGTTTCGCCGGGTATCATCAGATATGGATGGATGAGAAGGATGCAGAGAAAACGGCTTTCATCACGCCGTGGGGAATGTATTGCTACAAAATGATGCCATTCGAATTAAAGAATGCTGGTGCCACCTACATGAGAGCCATGACTATTATCTTTCACGACATGATGCACAAGGAGATTGAGGTGTATGTGGATGATGTCATCATCAAATCCAAGAAAGTTGCTGATCATATGGAAGATCTGAGGAAATTATTCAACAGACTAAGAAGGTACAATCTAAAATTGAATCCCGCCAAGTGTTTATTCGGGGTTCCTGCCGAAAAACTGTTGGGTTTCATCGTGAGTCATCGAGGAATAGAATTGGACCCATAGAAGATCAAATCCATCCAAGAATTGCCACCTCCGAAGAACAAGAAGGACGTGATAAGTTTCTTGGGAAGACTAAACTATATCAGTCGGTTCATAGCTCAGTCCACAGTCATTTGTGAATCCATCTTTAAAATGTTAAAGAAAGACCCTGCTACTAGATGGACCGATGATTGTCAAAAAGCCTTCGACAGAATCAAGGAATACCTGTCAATGCCATCAGTCTTGGTTTCGCCCGAGCCAGGAAGGCCCTTATTGCTTTATCTCGCAGTTTTGGATGGAGCGTTCGGTTGTGTTCTGGGACAACATGATGAAACAAGAAGAAAGGAGCAAGCCATATACTATCTCATTAAGAAATTTACCCCGTACGAGGCCCGACATTCCTTATTATAATGCACTTGTTGTGATCTGACTTGGGTAGCTTAGAAATTGAGGCATTATTTCTGTGCCTACACTACCTATCTCATATCAAGGATAGACCCGTTGAAGTATATCTTCCAGAAGCCCATGCCCACCAGCAAACTCGCCAAGTGGCAAATATTGTTAAGTGAATTTGACATTATTTACATAACTCAGAAAGCAGTTAAGGGCCAGGCCATAGCAGATCACCTTGCCGAGAATCCTGTTGGCGGAGAATACGAACCCCTGAAAACGTATTTTCCCGATGAAGAAATGTCCTTTGTAGGAGAAGATATTGCAGAATCCTACGATGGTTGGAGGTTGTTTTTTTTATGGAGCCACAAATTTCAAAGGAGTTGGAATAGGAGCAGTCCTGGTATCAGAAACCGACCAGCATTACCTGGTATCGGCCAAGCTCAGGTTCCCTTGCACAAACAATATGGCCGAATATGAAGCTTGCATCCTGGGACTCAAGATGGCCATTGACATGAACATTCAAGAGTTACTAGTGATCGGGGACTCAGACCTGCTCATACATCAAGTTCGAGAAGAATGGGCCACCAAAAACTCTAAGATACTTCCCTATTTGCATCACATACAGGAGTTAAGGAAAAGGTTCACAAAAACGGAATTTCAGCATGTCCCCAGGGTCCAGAACGAGTTCGCTGACGCATTGGCTACTCTGTCATCCATGATCCAACATCCAGACACAAATTTCATTGATCCCATCCCAGTAAGGATTTATGATCAGCCAGCTTATTGTGCTCACGTTGAGGAAGAAGCGGACGGAAAACCATGGTTCCACGACATCGAAGAGTACTTGACAACAGGAAAGTATCCAGAACTTGCCAACGCTACTCAAAAGCGCACACTTCGGAGGTTATCCAACAACTTCTTTCACAGCGGAGGAATCCTGTATAGAAGGACTCCCGATTTGGGTTTGCTAAGGTGTGTCGAAGAAAAAGAAGCATCCAGACTATTGGACGAAGTGCACGCGGGGACGTGCGAACCACACATGAATGGTTTTGTCTTAGCAAAGAAGATACTATGAGCAGGGTATTTTTGGATGACTATGGAAACAGACTGTATCCAATATGTTCGCAAATGCCATCGCTGTCAGATACATGCAGACATGATAAAGGTGCCTCCAAACGAGCTTACTGGAACAATCTCACCATGGCCATTTACCGCTTGGGGATGGATGTCATAGGACCTATCGAGCCCGCCATATCAAACGAGCACAGATTTATCCTGGTGGCAATTGATTACTTTACTAAATGGGTTGAAGCAGCATCGTACAAGGCAGTGACTAAGAAAGTTGTGGCAGATTTCGTCCGTGATTCTATTGTTTGCCGATTCGGGATTCCAGAATCAATCATCACTGATAACGGTTCCAATCTCAACAGGGACCTAATTAAAGCAATGTGTGAGGCACTCAAGATCAAACACAAGAACTCCACAGCCTACAGTCCTCAGATGAATGGAGCTGTAGAGGCAGCCAACAAGAATTTCAAGAATATATTAATGAAGATGGTCGAAAGCCACAAACAATGGCATGAGAAGTTATCATTCGCTTTGCTGGGATACCGCACCACAGTTCGCACATCGACTGGAGCAACTCCCTACATGCTGGTTTATGGTACAGAAGCGGTCATCCCCACCGAGGTGGAAATTCCCTCCTTGAGGATCATACAAGAAGCAGAGTTGGATGACGCAGAATGGATAAAAGGTCGCTACGAGCAGTTAGCCCTTATAGATGGGAAAAGAATGAATGCAGTTTGCCACAATTAGTTGTATCGGAACAGAATGTCCAGAGCCTTCAACAAAAGATTAAGCCAAGAAAGTTTACACCGGGGAAGCTGGTGTTGAAGAAAATATTCCCACATCAAGATAAAGCCAAGGGGAAATTCTTTCCCAACTGGCAAGGTTCGTACATGGTTCACTGGGTTCTAACTGGAGGAGCCCTTATTCTTGCAGAAATGGACAGAGAGGTTTGGCCAAAGCCAATCAATTTAGATGCGGTGAAACGATACTATGTGTAACCACTTACGATTCCTTTTATGATGTATTTGAACTACGCCTGACCTGATTCTCGTTTAAGAGGGGATACGTAGGCAGCCCTATGGGTTCGGTCACAATTTAATAAAAATCTTCATTTCCCCCTTATTATTGGAACTGGCGCAGAATTTTTAGAAGGACCCTCAAAATTTTGAAGTCAGCCTTCAGCCACTCATCGCCAAGGATGTCACCTCAGTGGACTGGGGCAGAATTTTGAGGAGGACCCTCAAAATTCCGAAGTTGATTTTTGCATTTGTTCAGTGCAGCCGTCAGAAATGCCAGCCCAGTAAATAGGGGCAGAATTTTGAGGAGGACCCTCAAAATTCTGGAGCAAGAGAGGTTGCGATGCTTTGAACCATGTTGCAGTCGATGGTTCATTTGAACAAAACCATTTTCTATTTACGTTATACTTGTTAAATCATGCATAACTATGATAGCTGTTATTTAGCAACGCTACCCCAAATGATGCACGCAACGTCAGAGGCCA
The DNA here is from genome assembly GCA_026770625.1 of Nicotiana glauca. Lineage (NCBI taxonomy): Eukaryota > Viridiplantae > Streptophyta > Magnoliopsida > Solanales > Solanaceae > Nicotiana > Nicotiana glauca. The sequence continues at coordinate 7,573 of MU693622.1, forward strand.
CGGGAAACGAACTAACCTTTCTCTCTTGACAAAGCTCACAATTTTCTTTGGATGCAGGCACCGATACACAAACATATTACGCAGTCACATTGAACAATTGCACATATTTACATTTTTTGCCGTCCGCACGTAATATTCCCCAGCAGCCGCAATATCACAATCAGTTACCAGCAATCAGCTAAGAATCTCTATTACCATCTGCATTCCTTGCATTGCATAAAGCTACCTTTCTGCCTTTCGAGACTAAGCGTTGTCTCCATCTGCATTCCTTGCATTGCATACTTTCGAGACTAAGTGTTGTCTCCATCTGTATTTCCTTCATTGCATAGGGCTACCTTTCTGCCTTCCGAGACTAAGCATTGTCTCCATCTGCATTCCTTGCATTGCATAAGGCTACCTTTCTGCCTTCCGAGACTAAGCATTGTCTCCATCTGCATTCCTTGCATTGCATAAGGCTACCTTTCTGCCTTCCGAGACTAAGCATTATATCCATCTACATTCCTTGCATTGCATAAGGCTACCTTTCTGCCTTCCGAGACTAACCATTGTATCCATCTGCATTCCTTGCATTGCATAAGGCTACCTTTTTACCTACCGAGACTAAGCATTGTCTCCATCTGCATTCCTTGCATTGCATAAGGCTACCTTTCTGCCTTCCGAGACTAAGCATTGGCTCCATCTATATTCCTGCATTGCATAAGGCTACCTTTCTGCCTTCCGAGACTAAGCATTGTCTCCATCTGCATTCCTGCACTACATAAGGCTACATTTCTGCCTTCCGAGACTAAGCATTGTCTCCATCTGCATTTCCTTCATTGCATAAGGCTACCTTTCTATCTTTCGAGACTAAGCGTTGTCTCCATCTGCATTCCTTGCATTGCATAAGGCTACCTTTCTGCTTTCCGAGACTAAGCATTGTCTCCATCTGCATTCCTGCACTGCACAAGGCTACTTTTCTGCCTTCCGAGACTAAGCATTGTCTCCATCTGCATTCCTGCACTGCATAAGGCTACCTTTCTGCCTTCCGAGACTAAGCATTGTCTCCATCTGCATTCCTGCACTGCATAAGGCTACCTTTCTGCCTTTCGAGACTAAGCGTTGTCTCTATCTGCATTTCCTTCATTGCATAAGGCTATTTTTCTGCCTTCCGAGGTTAAGCTCTACCTCTATCTTGCATGGCTGAAATAACGCCCCATTATCCTTCTTGCATGGCTGAAATATCGCCACTTTCACTAACATCTTCCAATCGGCTGAAATATCGCCAAACTTTATTTAAATCTTCTGTCGGCTGAAACATCGCCATTTTTTTTTTTTACATCGGCTGAAACATCGCCTGTTTTATTTAAATTTTCGTCGGCTGAAACATCGCCATTTACGCTTTTGCATCGGTTGAAATACTGCCAAATCTTGCATCACATGGGCTGAAATATCGCCAAATTGTCCAAAGGTGTCATCGTTCGGAGGCATCATCTTCATAGCCTGAGAACACCATGTCATGGCCCGAGGACCCCACTTATATCTTGCATATCATTATTCAAAGGCACCATGGTTCGGAGGCACCATTATCATAGCCCGAGAACGTCATCCCATAGCCTGCGAATCCTTTAATTTTGCGCTTCATAGCCCAGGACATCATGGTCCGAGGACGTTATCCTAACCGTCTAAGGACAGCATTCATGGTCCAACGGGAACTTGCATCACATTTAATTTTATGCACAATACGCGCCTATATTGCTCACTTGTAGGTACATCGGCTAGCAATGGCCGTCTCAGCAGGAGCGATCCCGCTCCGATTCTCGCAGCCGATTGGCTGCCCAAGTACCTCTTGTCTCTCCAAAACCTCGCATCCGTCCTTTCGAATCTCCATCGGCATGTTCCATCAATGGCTCCTGAACTATATATGGCCTGATTCATGTAAAACCAGGGATATGTAGGCAGCTCAGAAACCAGAGCGCGGTCAAAATTCTCTTACAATCGCCTTTTCCGGACAAAATTGGCCATCTTATCTTTACCCGGCAACTCTTTCATCCTCCTCGGGTAAAGAAGGGCAGTTGTTGATACCCAATTTTTTCCCATATAACTTTTATACTGAAAATAATTTCAAAATAATATATGTATGCATTTATGAGCATCCCAAAAGATTTTGGCATTTTAAAAGGATTTTTAAACTAGTTTATGGCCTATTTTTACACCATAAATTCCAATAATTATTCTCAAAACTTGCCATTTTGGAGAATAGTTTATTTTATTCTCACATCTACATCAAAACATAATTTACATGATTTTTGTATAATTTTACAAGTCCATTTGGTATTTTAAAACTAAGTTGCATGAAATTGCAATTTTAGCCCACTTTCAGATTTAATAGAAACTTTAATTAAAAAATCAATCCCAATATTTTTTAATTTAATACTTACATATTATTTGCTAACTCAGTGCTTTTAATTTTATTTTTAAACATATTTTACTATTTTTGTAAAATTAAAAGGGAAAAACTGGCTATTTCAATTATGGCCTCAATTACTTTCAATTATAGCCTATTTGGGCATCTCAATTTTGACCCCAAATCCAGCCCAAATCAATGACCCAATGACATTTTAACCCAGCCCTTTACCTGTTTAATTAAACCCGTCCGTTTCATCTTTTAATCCTGGCCGTTGATCATTATGATCAACGGCCCACAATCACTCTTTCCTTTTTAATTTCAAATCACCCTAACCCTATCTCTCATTTCACTTCGATCGCCGCCCTCAAACCCTCCCCTTCTCTCAAACGCTCTCTAACACTCGAAAACCCTAGCCGCTCCCTATCGTCTTCTCCGACCAAATCCCACCGACGTCCATGGCTTCTCAGGCCTTTGACGGCCTGTGCTCTCTTCCCTTCACCCCAAATCGTGTTTGCTCAAGGCTTTCAAGGTTCAACCTCAACGAGGCCTGTTCAGATCCTCCGCCGATTTGTGTTCCTGTGGTTTCTCCGGCTCCGTTCCGATGTGTTCGAGCCTCAAGAGCCTAGATACGGTCTAGACCTGTTCCAGGCCAGATCCTTTCCAAGCCTTCTCGTTTCGAGGGTTTCTGAGAAACCCTGAAAGCTGTTCGAGGTTCTTTCTCTCTTTATTTTTTTAGATCTGTGGTGTACTCGAGGTTTCACAGCTTTTTCCCAAATTTCTCTTTTTAAAAATTAGTCAGTTTCAATTTAGGGTTTCCAAAACTTTTAAAACGATTTCCGTTTCTTCTTCTTCTTCTTTCTTTATGTGAATCTGCCTGTATATGCTTTGTTCTAATGTGTTTTTTCTTGGTCATATTTTCTCTTATGTTCTTATGTTTTGCCGTTATTATGCATGTTCTTCTACTTGTGCTCTGTTATCTCTTCTACTATTTCTACAGCATGCTTTCACATGTATAGCTTATGTGTTCCTTTACCATTTTCTTACTGAGTTTTTGTCTGCCTTTACTAGACTTTTGTTTGAACTCTAAACCTGTTTCGCCTACTGGATCTTAAGTTCTATGTCGCCTCTATTCTCTCTTGAACTTGCTTGAGTTCGTAGCTTTTCTTGAGCATGCTTTGTTTTAACTCTATTGCATCAAACTTGCCATTATATCTATGTGCTTTCTCATGAGACTCTCTGAGTCTGTTCGATGGCTTGCCCTCTCTTTTCTGTACCCTACTCGAATTTGAAACCCTAGACTAAACTGGAATCTTTCGCTTATGATTTTGAGACTGTCTACGCCAACCTTTTCTTTCTTGCTTGACGCTTGTGTGCTTATATACGAGGGTTTTTTCTTCTAAATTGATTCAGTTAGCTTGTGATTGATTTCAATCTCCTTTTACTAAGGCTTGATTGATTTTGTTACTGATTTTTACAACTTAACCTCTTTCCCCCTTTTCCTGACTAAGTTCATTCAAAGACTTTTAAATTTCCGGCTGTTTGATTACTGTATTTTCCTTATTCTCTCAAAACCGTGTACTATAGGATTCTTACCTTAAATAGACTATATGAACTTACCCCTATTATGCTACTCTGAAAAGGTTTTCATTATTTTCCTTTCCTTAATTACTCATTCCCGTTTGAAATCAAATCCATTTGACTAAGGGAGATCCTATTTGATTGACTGAAATTTTATTTCCTTGCCTTTTTGTTTACTCATTTTTGCACTATAAAAAGCAACAACCTTTTGAGTTCTCACAGTGTTATTTCTGAACCTCTGCAATACACTTCACACTTCAGAAGAATTACATACACTCGACACAGACACCTCTGTCTTTGAAATATACTATACTCTCTCTACTATTACTCTCTAACTTCTCTATTACTACTGAGCACTATGCTCCTTTCTCTCCTACTGTCTGAATATTTCTGGAGTTCCTCTGAATTCCCAAGTATTTGCTGAAGAACCTGAGTTTGCTCTTGCTGATTTCTGGCTGTTACTTGCTTCTATTATTCTGTTGTTCTAAAGCTTGCAACTGGTATGCCCTTCTAATTAAATAATGCCCTCCAAACTATGTTTTTACTTCTCTTCCTCTGTTATGCATTCTTCACTATGTGTTCATCCTAGTCTGCCATGCTCTCTTTCATCATGTTTCCGCATCTTTGGGTCTGTTTGTGCTTTCTTGTTTTCCTCATGTTTTCTGTAAATGCTTTCTTATGTGATTCCATGTCCCTTTGACCCCCTTCTTATGTGTGAGTGCAATTCTGAGTCATGTTGGCATTCTATTATTGCCACTCATGACTTAGAATCAGGTTCTCTTGAATCTCTACTCAAATCAATTCTCATTCCCTTTACCCCTTATGTGCTAAGCCTTAACTCAGGACTGGTGGTGCCCTAATCACCATCCAGACCCAAGTTTGACTTCTAAAGGTCTGCTCTTTATTTGTTGGCCAAGTAGATGGTCAGGGGTATGCCAGTCTCTGCCTATGGCTGGGTATGACCACCCCCTGCTATGGCTCCCTAATCCCTCTCTCACTTTGCACTTATTCCTAGTTCTAAGTTCTGCCCCCCTTTGGTAAGCCATGCCTTGGGACCCTGGAGCTCCCTCTGAACTTGNGTGGTCGGATCTAGCTGTAGGTTGTGATGTATTTTTAATCGTTTTCTTTCTTCCTTCTGGTTCTGTAATATTTTTTGTATAAAAGAACTCGGGGAGATAAAGTAAATAGGGGTATAGGAGGGGATTATTTTACTTTATTGCACAAAAGGGTAGATACCATGCCTATAGGTTAATGTTTTCAATCATTTAGATACCATGCCTATAGGTTAATGTTTTTAATCACTTAGATACCATGCCTATAGGCTAATGTTCTTAATCAGTTAGATATCATGCCTTAGGACTTTTAATTTTTATCACCTAGATACCATGCCTATAGGAGATATGTTTAAATCAGTCACCTAGATACCGTGTCTATAGGACCAGCGTGTAATCATCTTGTACATCATTAGAAATCCTGCCTATAGGACTTAATATTCATGTAAATCAGTTGCATATAGAAACTATGCCTATAGGAAGTGCATATGCGTTAGGCAAATTATAGGGTAGTCAAACAATCACTCTTTCACCAGTTAATAACAGTGCTTAAAATCAGCTATAGATATCATGCCTATAGGGGTTCGTCTCAAACTCGCTTGATTCAGTTTTAAGCAACAACAACCTATCAATTGGCCTTTAACGTAGCGTTTTCAGTAAAACTCTTATAAACCTATAATGCTTTTAAAATTCTATAAATCTGCGATGCTCTTAAACTTTTCAAACTCGCGTCTTTCTTCTGAAACAATTCCTTTAGATCTTCTGCCTAAATTCTATTCATCTTTTGAATCTATCTTTCAAAACAGTCTTTTAACTCACTCTTTCTTTTAAGGTATTTTCACTTTCAAAACTCCTCTTCACAAGTCTACTATATTTTCACTCAAACAAATATGATGATTTCAAAGTCATTTCTGAACTTCTGTAACTTTCAGCTTTCTGTTTTAACTCTTCTGCATTAGGCTCTTGTTTGAAATTGGTATTTTCTGAATAACTTGTTTAAAATACTTCAATCTCTGACAATTGGATCCGAGTTGCCTAATGCAAACTTTTTATCTAATTCTATGTGTTAAACTAGTCCGCCAGCCGCTTAAGTTTTAATTTTATGACCAAACCAGTATGTGAAAGGCATGCTAAACTATATGCTATATGACTTACGGGGTTTTATGTGAGCCTTGCATGTTTGTTTGTCAATCCCCTTACTTGCTATTTGTTTTGGTTGTCGAAATTAGTATTTTGTCCTTCAAATCCCGTATATGTCTTACCTCTTTTCTTCCTTTTTAGGATTAGAAGTCCTAATACCCCGAGACTAATAGGTTGGGACGGGTACTAGTATGAATTAAGTAAACGATACTAATCACGTTTAAATAACCTTTACGGGGCGGGAAGGGTAGAATATGGAGCTGATGACCGGTGCGCTAATATCTCGTGCGACCCCTCTTTTGAGGAGTGATTGCTAGGTATTGCATTGATGTGATCCATATTTTATTTAAACCTAGGACCCCTTTCCTTTTCTTTATTTTGTATAATGGTTCCTTAAATTTATGTTTCCTTCCAATTAATCCTTCTCTTTTTTTAAATCATTTATGTCTTTTTTTTCCTGAAACTTTCAAACTTATTTGTAACTACTATGTGCAAACCTTACGTGTTCCCTTCCTTTTAAAGTCACAATTAAAGCATGGTCGGGAACCACACTAGTGGATCTTGAGGGGTGCCTAACACCTTCCCCTCGAGATAATCTCAAGCCCTTACCCGAACTCTGGTTTTTCTTTCAAAATCGTTTCTTCTCTTTAGTGTCCTAATGTACTATAATCATTAGGTGGAGACTCTTCAAATTCCATAACCCGATTCCTCAAAAGGGAATGAGAGTTGTATTTTCCATAATGTCGTAAACCCGATTTCTCCTTAGAAAAAGGGGGCGTCGACACGGAGCAAGTTACAGGAAAGGATGGGAAAACGCCATAGCTCTTCGAAGCCTGAGGACCTTCTTTGACCAAAGAAGCCTCGGAGAGACAGCGGACCGAACAATCCTCAGTCCCGCTCGCACGGCTACTTTGAATTCACTTCTTGGAACGGTAACGACCCAATCGGTCGTTTTGAGCTCTAGCGCATCGTTCAGCGGTCTGAGGGCATGAGCAGCTTCATTTCAGGTATATTGACTTGTGTGTATGGTCGGAATTAAAATTCAGGAAGTTCAGAGTTAACTTTAAATGAAAATTCTGATTTCAGAAGCCTTAAGTTGGAGAAAATGGCTAAGATTGGAATTTTGAGTAAACGACCTTGGAATCAAGATCTGAATGTTTCAGCAGGTTCGTATGATGATTTCAGACTTGGGCGTATGCCTGGTTCGGGTTTTGGGTAACCCGGGAGCGTTTTGGCGCCTATTGTGGAAGTTAGCATTTTGGAAGAAATTTCTTAAGTTAGGTTCGAAGAGCATTTCAGTTCTATCGATGTCCATTTGGGATTCCGAGATTGGGAGTAGCTCTGTATGGTGATTCTGGAGTTGGAAGCGCGATCAGAAGTCAATTCGGAGGTCCGTAGGTCATTTTGAAGCCATTTGGCTAAAGATAGAAATTTGAAGGTTTTGAGAAGTTTGATCAGAAGTGGACTTTTTTATATCGGGTCGGAATTTGATTCCAGAAGTTGGAGTAGGTCCGTAATGTCGAATATGACTTTTGTGCAAAATTTGAGGTTAATCGGACGTGATTTGATAGGTTTAAGCATCGAAAGTAGAAGTTGGAAGTTCTAATGTTCATAAAGCTTGGATTGGAGGTTGATTCATCATTTTAGCATTTTTTGATGTGATTTGAGGCCTCGAGCAAGTCCGTAATGCATTTTGGGACTGGTTGGTGTGATTGGTCGGGGTCCCGGGGGCCTTGGGTGTGTTTCGGGTTGTAATCGCGCTCCTATTTGATGTTTCAACGTCGTTTATTTGGACATAAAGGGGTACCATATTAATCAAATGAGCTCCAAATTAAGTTTTAATTACACCATTAGATCTGTATCGAAATTACGGAGCCATAGGAAAAAGAATCATCGAATTTGGACATCGTATGAGAAAGTTATGATCATTTTTGTGTCGGAAAAACTGATGCTACTGGTATGCACGCAATTGCGAACATATCCATCGTAATTGTGATGCCTAGTTCGCAATTGCGAACATATCCATCGCAATTGCGATGCCTAGTTCGCAATTGCGAATTTTTTTGTTGCACATGCGATCTTTCCTAGCCCCTCTTTGTTCGCAATTGCAAAAGATTTTTTCGCTTTTGCGATTGCGAACCCTGGATCGCAAATGCGACTTCTGCAGCTTGATTTTAGTTGTGTAACTCGAGTTTTGCTTCATTTTATCATATTTTGAGCCCTAGGTCCGTGAGTGGGCAATTTTGAGAGTGGATTTTCATATCAAATCATTGGGTAAGTTCCTATAACTAATTTTCAATTATATTTCATAATTATACCTTAGATTTAACATCAAAATTCATGAGAATCTAAAGGAGAATTTGGGGTTTTAAAGAAAAACCTAGAAATTGAGATTTTTGGATTTTGACCACGATTTTGGGCATGGAATTGAGAATAAATCATATTTTTGAGTTCTTAAGGTTATGGGTAAACTTTATCTTCGAAAAAGTTCAGATTCCGGGCACGTGGGCCTGAGGGCATTTTTGTCAACTTTTAGATTGGGGTTAGGAATTGTTATAAAATTGATTATAATGAGTACCTTAGCATATATTAATGGATTTACATAATTATTGGCTAGTTTTCGAGCATTGTGCATCGATTCAAGTCTTCGGAAGGGCATGGAATGCCAGTTATGGACCTTCGGAGCAAGGTGAGTCTCCTTTCTAATCTTGTGAGGAGGAAATTACCCCATAGGTGAGTTAAATTGGTATGTGCTCCTATTTGTGGGGGGCTATGTACGCACGAGGTGACGAGAGTCTGTGCGTAGCTACTATTATGCTATTGTCCGGGTAGTCTAGGACCTAAAGATATGTTATACTTGGATTACTGTGAACCCATTGATAGTTTGAATTGTTTAAATCACCTTGAATTGGTAAAGGAATTTAAAAAGAGATTTAATATTAAATTTTTCCTGAAATTTTAAAAAGAGAAATTTATCTATTTGGTTGATTATCCCCGATAAGCTCTTAATTTCCTACTTGAGTATGTATTTTATGTGTGCCTGCATCGCATGGATGATTCGCGAGAAGGACATGTGTTTATTTGTGGAACGGGCCGAACGCCTCTATGAGAATAGATGCATCTATGGTTCATGCCGCTCGACCCTCGACCCTCGGCAGTGCACAATTTACATTTCTGTTGGAGCGGGCCGTTGACTTCGGCATGATTTTCGCATGTCTATGCTGTTGTCTTGAACTTCATTAAGTTATTATTGATCTTTTGTGGCTTAAAAATATTTTGATTATATTTAGAGAGAAATTCTGGAAATTTACCTATGAAGGAATTATGTGTTTACTTGTTTCCTCTAGCTCGATTAGAATCAGGTTTATAAAATAAATCCACTGTTTAGTATGGACATATTAAGGATGAATTATTATTGGACCGTTAGAGAGCGTCAAAGTTGAACATCTTGTCTCTACCCCTTCGGGATTAGGCGGGATACTCACTGAGTACACGTTGTTTACGTACTCATACTACACTTCTGTGCATTTTTGTTGCACAGGTATGTATACCTCTAGCAGCCTACTGGGCGTAGCAGCATGGATGACTCTGGGACTAGGTGAGCTGCATTGTTCGAGACGACCCGCAACTAGTATAGTTCCCTTCAGCATTTTTATTATTTATTCCCTATCCACTGTATTTCGGACAGAGGTTGTATTTTATTTCCCTTATCGATAGTTGCTCGTGCACTTGTGATACTGGGTTCTGGGGATGTATTTGGATTTATTCAGAAATCTTACAAGTTGTTTAATTATTTTATTATTTATTCGGAGGAATATACTGAGTCTTGTTTAAATTGTATAAAAGAAAGGTTTTCAAAATTATTATAACGAGAACTTAATTAAGTATTCTAGTTGGCTTGCCTGACAGAGGTGTCCGGCGCCACCACGACCCTTAGTGGATTTTGGGTTTTGACAACATGGTATCAGATCACTAGGTTCCCGTCAGTCTCACGAGTCATGAGCAAGTCTAGTAAAGTCTCGCGGATCGGTACAGAGACGTCTGTACTTATCCTTGGGAGGCTACAGGGCTGTTAGGAGTACTTCCCTTCTTTATTTCCTTTTTGTGCGATTCAATTCCTTTGAGGCTTATGCCTTTGATTTCTTCCTACTCAATCTTACGCGGGCGCTTGTTATAAATCGAAAATTAAAGGATTGTAATGGCACTACAAATGTGGTGCGGTATGATTTTCCCGGTATAGTTGATTGGACTATTATAGTCACACTTTGGAGGGATATTATATTGTTTCAGCTTAGTAACAGAACTTCTAAGAGTCTTGAGGCTAGGCACAGGTTTCCATGATGCTTACTAGCGATTATTCCGCAGTGTTATTGTGATGGTAGGATGTTTGCCCATGTGTCGGGGTAGTGAATGAATTGGAGAGGGGTTTACTCAGTGTGTAATCAAGGGATTCAGTATTTTATTCCCGGCAGGGGAAGGACAATCGAACTAAGAATGGTTAGGTGTTGGCTGGTGCAAGTAATGAGGCTTGCTATTTGCAAGTGTGGTTGAGCCTTCTTTTATGAGAGGGTGTCGTGGTCCTGATTGAACGTACTAAGTTGTTGGTGTTATAATCTGCTACAATTTGCCTTTATGGCAGGATGTTGTGAAATAATATTGGAGGTACAATTATAAGATATCGCAGGGTGCGGTGGTTCTGTATTTAATCAGTATTTCAAGATGTTGACGGTTCAATAAAGACGACTTTCGGAAAAGTTTGGGGCTAGTATCAAATTGTGGATTCGAGTTCTATGAAGATAAATTTTATTAAGACAACGAATGTGCAGCAAAAGATGAGAAAGGCATGTGGGAAGTGTCAGGCAGAGTTTTAAACTTCTAAAAGGCCAGGTATAAGAAGCGTAGGTCGAGCAGCTGATTAAAGGAGCGAGTTTGCCCAAAGTGGGAGCGTGGCGGAGCTGTATAGGGCTTAGTAGTAGAATGACTACGCGCCTAAGGAGAGTTTGGAATGATCTGGGATTTTAGTGACGGGCAATTGAAGTCTGCAGGTTTAATTCGAAGCATGGGTTGTTATGCGGTAGGAGAATTGGTATGATGGAAATGAGCTGCTTGAAATGAAGAAGGATGCAGCATAACTCGGAATTTGAAAGGTGTTGCCGTACATTTAATTGATGTCCACAAGGAGTGAAGGACTGGTGGAGCTAGAAAGTGAGCTTTGACTCAGGATTTGGTTATTGATGTCATGGTGATTGTATCCTGTGCAGTAGCGTTGGAAGGTGTCGGGAGGTGATTTCCACATGCAGGTCATTTTCCTATGAGCAGATTAGCGGTCGCGTGGTTGGCGAAGCTTCTACAAGGAATTATATTGGTTATCCAACAAAGAGATCGGTCGTGCGAATATGGATGATGATTCAGAATACGAAGGATGGGGATTTACAGAAGGATTTCGAGAATTTGCAGTGGATGATTTCACAAGATTATGGCAATAAGAGGTAAAGAATTCGGGTGAATTCCAGCGTTGTGTGTTAATGGCTTCGAGCTAAGTGAGAGAGCCCCACCACTTATGATTTGGGTTTCATGGTTAGCTACTTACGAGGTTTCCAGTTATTAATACCTTGATGGGTTATCTCAGCTACGGAAAAAGACCATAAGTGGTGAATTGAGTAGATGAATTGTGGAATGCATGCTATGGTTGGCCTTGTTGGCTCATGTTTGAACTTGGGAAAAGATTCAGGATTTATTCCTCGTATAGATGCAGGTTTCAGAGGAAGTGATTTTGCCGGGTGCTTCGTCGAGAGGGTATTTGTATGTCATAAGATTTGTGGAGTGGATTAAATTCGGGACCAAGTCAAAGCAGGTGGCTCTCAGTAACGGTCCTAGTGAATTCATGAGGTAAAGTGTGGTGCCTAATTATATCGAGCTTATATGTACAATTAAGAATCAAGCTTTGTAGTAGTTTATGAGAAGAGGCACAAAATGTTTCGGGATGTTTGGCTTGTGGTGTAGCATTTGGGTGTTATGAAATAGTTCGTGGGGATTGAGACAGCCTGGTCTCGTGATTCAAGATCACTCGGGGTGAGTGTAGATGGAGTATCTTATGTGTTGGATTGAGTTAGTCTTAATTTCTAAGGCAAGCAAGGATAAATTGGAAGAAGGTAGAATGATTAGCCATAGTTAAATTGGCACATTGGGGCCAGCGATCAGTTCATTCCGCGTGATCGAGTTATGTGTATGATCTGTGGCGATACGTGTGAGGTTTGTCAGCCGTCGTAATTGATGTTATTCAGAAGCATTCCTCTGTTATGGCTTGTTAAGTGAAAGCGGATTCCGGAAGGGCTATGGTGGCTTGGACCACTACTTGTAGATTTAAATACTCCACGGTTATGGGAAATTACCGGTGTATCGCTATGATTCTCCTGAAGTGAGTTAAGTGCAAGGTTCTTATATGATGAAATGTGAAAATATTAATAAATTCGGAGTTATGATGAAAATCGTATTCTATCATATATTGTCACGTCGGGTGCGGTGAAAGGTATGAAAATTTGAAGTGAGGGTCAAGGTTGCAGTACGGTGTTGGCAAGGGTGCCACGGGCTCGGATGAGCAAGGAAAGTGTTAAATGATTAAATTAAATTGGTATAGTCTTCAACGTTCCCTGAGAGCGATGTGTTGTGAAAGAGGCTTTGCATCCTGGTTAAGGATTCTTGATCTCTTTTGAGCGTTAGTGTGTTCGGCGGTTTAGATGTGCGAACCCGTTTTTTTATTTCGAAAGGTTGTGGGAGCGTGACCCACGGGAAGATTGTATAAGTGTGGCATGTAGTCACTTGATTGAC